>PVKH010001328.1:0-31083 GCA_004027955.1 Chaetophractus vellerosus | reverse complement strand
AAGAGAGTTAGAATAGCATTTGACCCCCTTATTTCATTTGGCAACCTCTTCTAGAGAGTAGCCAAACTCCAAATGAGCTTTTGCTTTCAGTTTTCCAAAGGAGGATCTTTCAGAAGCACAACTGATTGTCCAGAGATTTTTAGGTTACTAGTTATTGTGTACTACACAGTGGTGAGAGAAGCTCATTTGCTGCCTCTGGCTCCAGAAATGAGCAAAATTTCCCACTTTTTGGAAAAGTTATAGTTTATGACTATTTCTACTCCATGACTCACAAGCTACTGGCTTTAGCAAGGTCATAGCGTTACTCTAATTAAACAGAACATTAAAAACAGGCTAATTTCTCTATCTAAAAAAAAAGACTGCATTTTCCATGTCAAAGATTGTTGTCTTATAGAATTAGGGGGTCAGCAAAGCCTCTTTAAAATAAATATTTTGTGCTTTGTACTAGCAAAGCTTTGCACCACGAGCTTGGTTTTAAAGACTTGGCGAGAATTAAGGGGCAAGGAGATGGGAGCGGCTTTGCTGAATGCTGAGCAACATAGAACATTGCAGGTCAAACGTCTAAATCTTTCTTTTCCCTTAACACAAACTAAAAAATAGGAGTGAGAAGTCTGCAGTTCAGGGTGCTTTTGTAATTATAAATGGATGTTCACGTGCTCAAACTATTTAAGCATTTGACTTTCAAGATCTGAAATGACAACTCCGTGAGCTCCCTGAGGGCAGCGCCTGCTGTGTTGCTCCCTGTATCCCAGCATCTAGCACAGCATGTGGCACACAGAAGGTGATCAACAGAAGCTTGTGAGATGAAGAATGAATGAATGACTGAACAAATACAACACTTTCCTTCACATCTACGGCTTTGTAAAGTGTGTGGTCTGGCGGTACGCATTACAAATCAGTTTAGAATCTTGCCTTCACCTAAAGACATAGACTTATCTTTTATGCCCAGGGAATCACTGTTTCTTGGAGCAAGAACCCTGGGGGATGAGACTCGCCTTTGAGCAGACTTGAAATGCCGAAGTTATAGCACAGGAGCTGGTGACATGCTGATAAGGAAGAAAAGGTCCAGATTTCTAGGACCTATAACTATTAGGATATACTTTTTAGTGATCTTCTATTAATTTTCATTAGTTACATTAGTCTCCCTCCAGACCAATATTTCTCAAACTCGTTACTATTGACATTTGGGGATGGATAGTTCTTTTTTGTGGGGGTCCAGTGCATTGTTGTTTAGCAGCAATCTTGGCCTCTACCCACCATATGCCAGTAGCATACTCCCCGCACCCCCCTGCCCATTTATAACAACCAAAAATGCCTCCGGACATTGCCAAATATTTCCTCGAGGGCAAAATCATCCCTAGCGGAGAATCATCACACTAGACTGGCTCTCCAGCTGAACACATCACCAACATGGGTTTGGGAATTCCTGTGAGGGTGGTATCATTGATATATATATATTTTTTGTCTATACTGGCTTTTGACCATGCACCTGAACTTTACTTCTATTTTGAAGCATCACCATTCTACCATGAAGAAATCATGTGGTGGAAGCCAGTGCCAGATGGTCAACGTGGCATTTTCTCTAGGCCTTTTCAGCCCAAGTATCTCACCTTTGCCTCTGGGAATGGTACACATATTGGCCAAATGGAAACAAGTCACGTGCAGTGGTATTTTTCTGGACAATGCATGAAAGTTCCAAACAGAAACGAATTTTGGACAAGTGGGATTTAGAGCCCAAATGAAGGCAGCTTCATGCAGTTATTTGGTTTGAATGAAATGTGGGTTTCATTCAAATGCAGGTAAAGTTAATGTGAAACTACTCAGCCAGGGATGATCTGAGCTGTTCAGCATGGATTGAGATGTGAGCTCTAGTTACAACGCTTCTCTCACAACCTGTGTGACATTAGACAACTCCCTTCAACGTCTTACTCCTCAATATTTATTCTGTAAAATGGGTATAATATTGTTACCATATTCTTGTGGAATTGCTGTGGGGAGAAAATGAAATAACAAATGTAGAAAATTCCTTAAGAAGCTAAAATGCTCTGTAAGGTATGGTCTTATTGTTGTGGGAGGGGCTTAGTGAAAATGCCACAGCCCCTATGGGATGGCCCTGGGATTAATAACACCAGCCATGTTCAGCAGCACGGTGCCAAAGAGGAAAGAAGAGGTAAAAAAAAAAAAGTGGGGGGCTCAAGGGTCCTCTGGAATAGTCTGCATCTAATCATTTTCAAAGTGGGGGAGCAGTATAACATAACGATTACAGATGTGGGCTCTGGAATCAGATTACGTGGATTTAAATACAGACTCTATCACCTACTAGCTCAATGTCCTAAGCCAAGTCACCCAGCCGCTCTGTGCCTCAGTTTCCTCTTCTGCAAAAGTGCGGTAATAGCAGTGCCCACCTCATAGGACTGTTGTGAGAGCTAAGGGAGATAATGTACTTATCATGGAGTAGTTGGGAGAGCGGGCTCTGGAGCTGGAATTCCTGGATTCAAAACTCCGCTGCTCTGCTTCTCAGCTGAGCAAAGTATTTGCTTTACTTTCCTCATTCAGAAAACAGGATAGTATTAGTAACTACCATATGTGATAGTTGCAAGTGCTGACAAAGTACGTGGAAGAGTAGCTACCGCATGGTAAGCACTTAATAAATGCTTCTATAGAACATGATACACATGGATACATAAATGGCTATTAGGTATGATGACAATGACAACGACAGCTCTGAGTCCTGGCTAGACCGCTCACTGGCCATTTAAGGACACCCTTTGTACAGCCCCAGCTGTAGACCTTGGACTGGTCATAGAATAACATCTCCTTGAACAAATTCCATTCCTTGGGAATCGTGGGCTCACTTGTCACACAGCAGGAAGATGGGTCCATGCCTCACCAGTGAAGCATGATAGCAATGGCCTGAAGGATGAGACAGCAAGTGAGACGCCGTGGGGATGGGTAACTGGGCACTCGAAGCAAGTGGGCGAACAGTTCAACTCTCCATTCAGAAGGAGAAGCTGCCCTTTTTTCCCAGTCACTTTAGACCCCAGCTTTTTCTTTACTCTTTCAAAAGTGGCAAAGCGCAGAGGATGTGAGGAGCCACGGTGAGATACACAGAAGCACTTACTGGCATCAAGACGGCAGAAGATCCCGGCATGGTCGGGTTGGGCAGGGTCCCGGGCATGGAGGCTGGCATGGGATGTCTCTGTCGGTTGTGGAGGTGTAGCAGAGAAGATAGAGAGCCTGGGACAGGCCTGGGGATAAAAAACAAACAAACAAAGAAATAAAATTTCTGAAGCCCTGGGCAGAGGATTCACTGTCCGTTCCACTGGTGTCCAGAACCAACGGGGACACCACCATCACACGTCCGACAGATTGGACCACTGATGGGAGAGCCACATAATTGAGGATGTTAGGGAAATAATAACAAATAAAACACAAACCCGGTTTCCTTTGCTGTTTCCTAGTTAATACGTGAAATTCCACTTCATTTCCTGGACTCTGTTACCTAACTCATGTTCAATAGACGACAAGCCCTGCATCTCAGGAAAGGGGTGTTGCGGTGAAATCCTGCATTTACTGGGAAGTCTGCCCTCTGGAGTGTCTTCCAGCCTGAGATCTGCGTACGTTTGTTTTACCCACACTCGCCTACACCTTTGCCTGGGAGCCCACCTGGCTTTGCACTCGATACATTTTCATTCTCTGGATTTGCAGAGCAAACTTCATTCACGAATTCCCAACAGAAATTCGTTTTGACTTTTTCATAGTTCTCCACCATGAGTGGAAAAAAAACAAAGCCAGGATGCAAACACAGCGCAGCGGGTCAGGATTGCTGGCGCTGCAGGCCAGCCTTTCCCTCGCGCGAGTCCAGGGCTCGGCCCCCAATTACCAATTACTCATTTCACAATAACTCGAGGTGTTAGGCTGTTTGACAGAAACTGATTTTGGCCTGACCTGCAGGACTTGGGTAAGCATTTCTCGGGGGAGTACATACGCTAAGCTTTTGCTTCAATTTGCCAGAAATTTTTTCGAAGGGCCTTAAATTGATTTAATGAGCCAGGGAATGTGGGGCCGAGGGAAAAGGGAATTATTTGTGTTTATTAAAAATGGCAAACAAGTGACCTCCCAGGCTAAACTCTCAAGCTCCTCATGATTTTGCTCTGAAGAGCTGTATAAATGTCGAACTTTTAAAGACGTAACAACAAACAATAAAACAAAAAGAACAAATCAACAACAAAAATCCAGGACTTTTGAATCTTCCGTGTAAATGACATTATCTTCAGTGCCACACTAGAAGCCAGTGCTTCAAGAATTATTCATTTTCCAAAAAAATTTTTAAAAAGTCTCTCATGCTAAGTGCTGAGTACTGGCTGCAGAGAGAATGTTCCATACAGGCAAAGGTCTCCCCATGCTTCAGGGTCAGCCTCCTTTTAGAGCCCCATCCTAGTAGCATAAAGGGGCTCTTCTTCAGAGCTTATTTACTTCCCATGAGTGACTTGTGCAGAAAGGCTGTGAAATGGGAGACTGAGAGGTGGGAAAGAATGCCAACAACATTTCCCTTTGCATTGCTGTTATAATTCCAAAGAAGACTACGTTTTCCACTCTTTTTGCCGGAGAGCTCCTTTGGAAACGTAGCACACATCATAGAAGGATTAGTCATAAATTAGTCACTATTTATATGCTTAGGAATGTGTATGTATGAAAATATACAGGAATATAAAGCCTTGACACAGAGGTTATGTAGATATACACAAATCAACCCAGCTTTATTAATAGAGTATATGTATGAGAAGATACATAGAGAGACTACTGTAAGTATCTTGTAATAATGAAATGAATCTCTTCAAATACGCAGACGAAGTACTATGGGTATTTCTTGACATGTGCTCTTAAGACCTCTGGAGTATGGATTAACAACAAGGACTAGTGGGGCCTTTGAAGGCCCTTCAGCTTTTACAGTTCTAGGAAACTGCTGGTTTCAATTGCTCTGAAACTCTACAGTAAGCTGTAAATTCACTGGGTCTGAAAGTCAACCTCACTCAGAGGGAAAAGATGGATTTGGAGAGGCAAAGAATGTGGCTCAGTCACCAGACAACACTAGTTACATATTCTCCAGTCTTAAGATATTGTTTGGCATTTCACTGAAAAATAAATAGCTGAATATCAAAGCATATAATGTTTAATAATGGTCAGTTCCTCTAAGTCCAAGACTAATAGTCTGAACTCTCTAGTTTTACAATGAGAAAAATTCATCCAGAGCACCCCCACATACAGCCAAACATCTCTCCCTCCACCCACCCGTAGAGACACACATATGGATAGAGACATAGCTGTACAGACTGACAGACAGACCACATACAGCTATATTCACACTTATGCCTGTAATTAGACACTATGAATACAGTTTCATACACACTTTTAGACTGATATCTCATAAAGTGAATGTTTAGGTGTCCTGAAGTTAATTCAGAAAAGAGAGAACATAAGTTTTACATTTTTCTTGATTTGTGTCTTCTTCTGTTTTAAAAGTTTGAATCACCAGTTTTTTTATGATCAAAATCCTATTTAGCTGGGGTGCAGGTAGAGCTCGGTGGTTGAGCACCTGCTTCCCATGTATGAGGTTCCAGGTTCAATCCCCGGTACCTCCGAAAAATAAAACCTATATAGAAAACTGAACTCTGTTTCTTAATTGTTTGTGTCATTAGGATATCTGTGTTCTTAACACTAAATAAATACTTGGGGAAAAAAACAAAAAATACAAAGTAAAGGTACATACATCCTTCTACCACATGTCTGATCCCCTGAGTAGCCAACAGAAGGAATGCTCTGAGTATAGACAAGCAGGGACAAACAAGAACTGCTACTGGAAAAACAACGGAAAGGATTTTATAATGTTGATTTGCAGTATCATCTTTATGAACAAAGCATATTATCATCATTTAAGTTTTATCTCCAACCTGACATATTTTTATTGATGTTTTATTTAATCAACTAAACAACTTAATATTGCCATAGAGATACAAAAGTAATTAAATTTAACATGAGTTTTCATTCCTCCCAGAACTGCATAAAAACTCCCAGTTGTATAGAACAGTTGAGCTATGATATGTTTCATTTAATTCATTAATCTTAATAGATCAGTTATTTCCACATCATGCATAGAACACTAGAATTTAAAAATATCAAATATTTCCTCATTAATTAAGAAAACCTTTCAAGATACTGGGCTCCCAAGGGGTTATAATGATAATTACCGAGTAATACTAATCAGACCACTTAGCAATGTCTACTAGGAGGGAAAATTGGCAATTTGAGATCATTGTATATTTGGATTTGTAATAATTTTGAGTTTATTATTTTATACAAATTCTGTATGTCATTTCTCCAACACCCACTTATCAAACTGATGGATTTTTTAGGCTCCTTGCTTGGGCTTTTAAAACTACAAAAACAAATCTGAAAAAATAAAATCTATGCCTATTCATCATCAAATATATAAAGGAATAGACTGAGGTACTTATCTGTGTAGCTTAGCCCCCTAAACAATATTTGTCTAGAATATTCAGATCACTGAAGCAACAGTGGTATAAGAATAATTACATTGTCTAATTTCCTCTGTGTAGAGAGAAATAACAGAAATTATCTAATACATTGCACTTGCAATAAAGTTTTTATATTGTATTTGTACAATGCTTTATATTTTTCAAAGTATTTCCATGTCCCTAACTTCATGTGGCTTGAAACAATGCTATATGGTAAATCATACTTCTCCCATCTCACTCTGGAGTAAGCTGAAATCAGAAATATTTAAATTTGCCCAAGGTCACATGGGTTGTGAAAAGAAGCTGGCCTTATACCCAGCTTGCAATCTAGGGCTTCCCCCATCACACCTTGTGGCTCCCATAACTGAGCTATAATTGATATTTTATGCTAAAATAAATTCACGGTCCATTTCCTTTGATATTTACACGGCTAACTGGACTTTCCATGAAGTAGTAAAATATTGTAATACTGTTAACATGAGAAATCATTTGTCCATGTGAAATTATGTTTTCTTCCTTTAAAAAAAAAAACTTCCCAAACAACACATCAGTTAGACTCTGAAAATAAGATTGCAAATTGCAGGAAAGTTGTGAAAACAAAGACCTAACAGTCTTTTTCTAGCACAGGGTTGTCGCCATGAGCTAATAATTCCAGACTTTGAGCAAGCTGAGCCTCTTTTTTAATAACCGTGAGCCTCTAGGTGAAGTATTTCTACTAAAAATTATTGAGGCATGGCACAAGGTAAGATGTGTGAGCTCATGCTGGATTGTTCAATTACTAAACTGAGTCTTGTAGCATTAAGAATTTTCTAACCTGACAGATTATTCCTCTTTACGCACTTGTATAAACATACTGCTTACGGCTGAAATCTATGTAAGCTTTTCTTTCAATTAAAATGTCAAGGATGACAGACTGTGTTTTCACTGTCCTTAACAGAATGCTAGGTACCAACAGCAAGCGATTTCATGTCCTCATTTTCCCCCCAAAGAGATGTTTTCCAGTCTAGGTGTGTCTGAAAAGCAAGGACCGTGTCTACTGGTCTTCCTTGCACTTGGGCAAGCCCAGTGTCTTTATGGAATTCAGGGCCACTGTTTTTATTTGGAAGGTCTGAGGAATATCACTTCAGATGTTGTCCATTCCCAGGTCGTCAAGGGATGGGTGACACCTGGGGACTGTCTTTTAAATTATCAGGACAGACTGCGGTACAGAGCTGGCTGTTAGGTGGTCAGGCAAATGAAAAATGTTATTTTAGAAAACTGGAAGATCAATGTCAGCATCAAATCCAGGCCCTGGACATTTAAGAAATCTTAAGAAGATGAAAATAATAAAAGCTAAAAGACTAGGGGTTGGAGGATTACGGGGAAAAAAAGCTTCAGAGCAATAAAATGGAAAGAATAGTAGGCAAGGAGGCAAGAGATCCAGCGGCCATTGCTATCAGAGTCACTGACTCTGGGAAAGAGACTCTTAACTTTTGGGCTCTCCGTTTCAGTCTGAAGGTATCAGACTATGGGTTAAATCAAAATCCTTTGAAGATCTAAAAATCAGATTCTAGGAGTTGAAAATAGATGTTCTAAATCTAGCTGGACTATACATTCCATTATGATAAGGACATTATCTATCTACTGCTTATTGCTGTATCCACAATGCTTAATCTGGCATCTGGCATATATATACACATATATATATAAAATGAAACTGAGCAATACAACTTTTAATTCCTAAAATCAACACTACATTTGAATAGGAATAACCCCAAAATAGATCTAAAATGTGAGAGAATTTGTTTGAAAAAAAAAAAAAAGGACTTGACACATTTCATGGGACCAACATTTCTCTCTTATTTAAAGGTAACATAATTTCACATGTAGATGATACAGAGTTTTGGCCACTATGCTTGCATCTGCTTATGAAAGAAACGTGTGCTTCATTTGGACCTTCTTAAATGAAGTGTTGTGGCCTAACATGGCAAACTAGTTTTTGTCTGGGATGAGGAGGCAAAAGATATAAAGAGCAGAGCAGGAATTCTTAAATTTTAAGAGAGGGCAGTTTGTAAGGAGCAATGCTTATTTGCTCATTCTTCTCCAAAGTGGAATTTAAAAATTCCCCTTTTTATAAGGAAAGCAAAGTGTTAGGATAATCAAGTAAAGTGTGTTTGGAAAGATAATATACTTAATTTCCTCCCTGGGTAATGATTACATTGTTAAAAGGCGTAGTAAAGAACATGAGCTCGGGAGCCAGATTGCCTAGGTTGGAATCCAGGCTCTACCACCTACTAGCTGTGTGACCTTGGGCAAGTTACTTAGCCAATCTGTGCCTCAGCTCTCTTCACTCTAAATGGGGATAATAGAGATATCTACTTCATGGCATTACATGAGTTAATCCTTTTAAATATATCGAATATGCCTGAAAAACGTTAGTTGTTGGTTCTGTTATTATTAGTCTAAGACACTGATCAAATACCAGATCAATCATCATACGTCAATCAAGAAATTGTGGCTAATACCTGGGATCTTAAAGATCACCACTCCTTAGCTTTAATTAAAGAACTACAGTCTAACAAATACAAAAATGTCCAACACTCCCTGAAAATGTAAGACATTCCTTAGAAACCCATCAACTTCAAATTCCCATTCCCTTCTACAGAGGCAAATGGGCTAGTCTCAGCCACAATTTTATAGAATTTCAAAATGATCTCATATTATTCTTCAGAAAGGGCCCTTGAAACTATTTCCTCAAAATTGAACCAAACTAGTTCCCCAGAGAGCAGTCCTCAGAATCTTGTTTTTATTGAAAACAAAGATAAAAATCCAACAGAACAAATAACTGGGAAAACAAGAAAGCCGTCTGACCCGTATTTTAAAAAATACTGCATTACCTGTATCTTT
This sequence comes from Chaetophractus vellerosus, assembly GCA_004027955.1. Taxonomy (NCBI): domain Eukaryota; kingdom Metazoa; phylum Chordata; class Mammalia; order Cingulata; family Chlamyphoridae; genus Chaetophractus; species Chaetophractus vellerosus. Next base: position 21,661 of record PVKH010001328.1, on the reverse strand, counting down.
TTGTGAATGAGCTCATGCTTTGCACCTAGTCTCACTGCCAAGCTCCTGAAGATAGATGGCAAATACAATATTTCCCCTTTTAACAAATGAGGAAATTCAGACGAAGACGTAGAAATATTTAGCCCAAGAAAAGAAAAGGCCATGAAAATGCCAGCAGAATTCAGTGAAAATCTGTATTCTCCTTCTCTGGGCTTTCTTCAGGTTCAAGGGAGGAACTCTGCTGAAAAGCATGAGTTTCATGGCAAGAACTGCTCCCAACTTGTTTTTCCTTTGGTGACTCAAACATGTGGGTGTCCAGGAAGAAAACTTTGCCTCTGAGATCCATATCCTATCCTCTTCTATACCCTAACCCTCATCCCATTGTAAAAATCTAGTAAAACCATCAAAACAAAATCTCCCTGTGGCTCCACAGCCTTGCCCCATCTGGCCTGTGACTGCCCCCCAGCTGGTCCACCTGGGCTCCACATACATACCACACCGACTTCTTCTAGCTTCATGGAAGCACCATCTCCCTTCCCAGCATGGGGCCTTGTCAAAATCAGCCTCAGCTTCTCTGGGCAGCCTCCTTGGGTGTTCAACTGTGGCTCCCCAAGAGATATTTCCAGGTCCTGACACCTGTTACCTGTGAATGTGGGTTTATTTGGAAAAAGAGCCTATGCAGGTGTAAATAATTTAAGGGCCTCGAGAAGAGTTCATTCTGGATTGACCTGGTGGGCTCTAAATCCAATGACAAGTGTCCTTCTACCAGGAGCAACACAGGAAAAGGTGAAAAGCCTACGTGAAGACGGAGGCAGATATTGGAGTTACGCTGCCACAGCCAATAAACACCAGAAACTGGAAGAGGCAAGGGGTCTCCTCCCCTAGAGCCTTCTGAGGGAGCGTGGCCCTGCTGACACCTTGATTTGGGGCTTCCAGCCACCAGAACTGCAGGAGAATAAATCTCTGTTTTAAGCCATCACGTTTGTGTGATGTGTTATAGCAGCAGCAGGAAACTAAGATACCAGGTTGCGGCCACCTTTGGTGCGCTCTCAGTGTACCCTAAACTTTTCCCTGGTAACACTACCATTCATTCATTCATTCATTCATTCATTCAATGCTTAGATTGTACAGAGCTCTATTTGGTCTGAGCACAAAATTTTGGTAATGGATGGTGCTGGTGGTAGCACAATATTATGAATGGAATTAACAGCACTGAATTATATATGTGAATGTGGTAAAAGGGGAAGTTTTAGGTTGTATATATGTTACTAGATAGAAATAAAAAGTAAACAAACATAGGACCGTACAAAACAGTGAACCCTGTTGTAAATGACCAGCTATAGTTAATAGTCCAATTATAAAAATATTCGTTCATGAATCATAACAAATGTACAACACTAATGCAAGATGTTAATGGTAGGTTGGTTTTTGGGAACTCTGTATTTTATGCATGATTTTTCTGTAAACCTACTACTTCTCTAATTAAAAAAAAAATCAGTTAAGTGCTTAACATGTGTCGGTCTATATGCATACTCCCGTTTCAGGATGAATACAGGTTTGGCAAGTTAGGTCATAAGAATTCATTTACAAATTTCCAATTGGTGAGGAATTTTTTATTTTTTATTTTTTTTATTTTTTTTATTTTATTTTATTACATATCTCCCCTTCCCCCCGTTGCGGCGACGCGCCGAGACTTGGTCACTGCGCAGGCGCGGCTTTCCCCGCTTGTGGGCGGCTTCTGCTTCCATCACGGCCGGCTTTTCAGTTCGCGGGTGGCTGGCTGCGCACCATGCAGGCGACCTGCCCTGCCCGTGGCGGCTTTTGCCTGTCCGTGGCAGCTTTTTGCCCTGCCCACGGCGGCTCCGGCCCACCCATGGTGGCTTGCCATTCTCAAGGCGGTCTGCCCGCTAGGAGAGGTCCCCAGGAACCGAACCCAGGGCCTCCCATGTGGTTTCCCAGCGAGCTCTTTATCCACTGAGCTATCTAGCCGGGCCCAAGTGAGGAAATTATGATAAACAAAATCGGTGTGTTCCCTGGCCTGGAGTTAACAGTCTCAACATACCAATTATTCGTCAGTAATGTTGCGTGATTCCTTAAATGTCTCTCTCCCCAACTAGATAATATGCATCATAAGTCAGGGATTGTACTGGCCTTGTTTACCACTGCAGATCCTTCTGAAACTTAAAAAAAGTGCATGGTACCTAATAGGTGCTTAATAAATACTTCTTGAGTTAATGAAAACATAAATAGCAAAGATCTCTTCAGCAAGCAATGGATATTGCAAGGGCAGTGCTCGGTAAATTATCTTTACTAACTAATGAGAAGAACTTAATTGATTTACAAGTCTTAAATGAAAGTCCAATTTACATGAACAGTCTTTGAAGACCCTAATATAACCCATTTCTGTTATTAAAAAGTAAAAATGGTTATTACCCCCAAGGTAATCTGTACTTTAAAAAATCGTTTCCCTTTAAATTAAACTCAAGCTTTCAGATAAGTTCTAGACCCATTCGTTTTTGTATCAATTAAATTGATTTCCATTTAAAATTATATTTTGAGCATTTCAAAAGGAGGGGCGAAGAATACTTCAGGAACACTCATCTGTCTCCAATCTACATGATGTTTTAAAAAACTGGATGCCTGCCCTGCAATAAAGTTGTGCTTTCTAATGCTCAGAGCTCTGTACTCAGAGGTACCAGTTACACACCCACCATGGTCAAATACACATATCATCTCTGCTTTGCACTGGCTTATCGATATTGACAAGAGCACTTTTGGAATCATTATCACCAGACGTGTTGGAAATTAAATTTACCATGCAAGGTAAATGTGTCCCTCCTTTTTAATCAATTTTGAACTACTGATGTCTTTATTTTCAAGATGTAGTATCTGATAGCTTAAAAATGAGAACTTCTTTTTCTTTAACTGAAAGCTTGGCTGCAAGAAAGCTAATAATAGTAATAAAATATACTGCAACTAATAGATCTGCATCCTGTTGGAAACTTTGCTGGGTTTTACAGCATATACTTTGCATCTACCCTGGCAGAGGAGATGTTTACTAGTGCTTTCAAGTGTTTTAAACAGAGAGAGCAGTGATAGGAAGGGAGATCCGAATTATTGCCATTCCCTAAAGTCTAGTAAATCACACACCCTCCCCTCCTCCCCTTTTTTCTCTTTAATGACTGATTTCTGCTCCATTAATCTGAATTGGTCATGCAGTCAGCCCGGTTCATTTACGTAAACTAAAATCATGGTGGGATTGGTTTCTGATGTACTATTGAAGAGAAAAAAATACCTTTACAAAGTCTGATATTTTTTCCTTTATAAAGCCTCTTAGAAAAAGATCCTGGAATGCCTGAACAGTTTGGCTTTAACCATTGGTCAGGCTTACAGACATGAAGAGATGACTTTTCAGTCAGTCAGTAATTTCTCAGTGGCATCTATTACTGATAAAGTTATACTTAGAAAAGGCAACTAAATGCAGATCAAAAGAATAAAATAGATGATTTGGAACACGGGCTCAGATAAATGATTTGGATCTGGTTGGCTGGGGAAAATTTCTCTTTAGAGAGACACATCTCTAAGTAAAATTTCTTTCTGTTGGTGAGTTGTTAATAAGCTCCCTCCTTGCTTTATAAGGACAAATAAGCTGCCCTCTGATTATAACCCTTGTCATTTACATGCGACTGCTGCTTGCATTCATTCACCATCAATGAATAATTCATGAAAGCATTCACAAGCACACTTGCCTGGATACTTTGTAGAGACAGAGAGCTCCCTGAGCGTATCCTCCCCCAAAAGCTCTAAGTCAGCAATTTTGTTTTGGTTACTCCGGACCTTTGAGCTTGCCAGTTATCATATTTTAAAGAGTAGTTTGTGGTGGCACACACACCCAACCCAATTGCCCAATACCTATATTCCACATATCCAGCTTAATTTTGGAGCTGAACCACGATAGCTCCAACTGCATAGAACTTCGGTGAAAACAGACGGGCTCTTAAAAAGACCTATTGGATCAACGAGGCTGACTTTACTCATCCTGCGCATTTTGCAAGGCTCCTCGCAGTGTGACCCCCACTAAAGCCTTTATCTAGCCTTTTCTTGAATCTCGTGGCAGGGGCTCTTAGGCATTTCGAAATACCTCTCCTGGGAGACCAAATTTATGACACCCTCCACCCAGCCACTCGCCAGCATTATTTCAGCTCTTTAGGAGGCAGTGCTAGAATTTATTAGCTCTACAGATATACTGGCAGGAGAGAGATGTATCAGCGATGCAGCGGGAGTAGCTTAGGGCAGCTGTGACTACATGCATGTGCTATGCAACCTTAGGCTGCTAAAAGCCCCATCTCTCAAGTTCTGTTCTTAATAATAAATTAACAGGAGCGCTAAGCGATAAAACTTGCAAACCAAAGAAACACCGACAAGGAAAGAGGCACAGTCTCTTTAGCAAACCCTTCACTGGGTTACTTCCTAGCATAGAGCTGCAAACTCTCTCTTAACCACTGGCAGTAATCAAATAACCAAAAACCGTGTGTGTGTGTGTGTGTGTGTGTGCGCACGCGATCCTAAAGAAATCTGTGTCAAGAAAGCTGAACATCAAGGAAGGGGGCGAAAAGGAGAAGGTGTAGAGAACTTAGACAAGTTTCCAGAGAAATACAGAAAAATCCTGAGAGGTCAGAAGGGAAGACCTAAGTAGAAAAATAAAAGGAACAAGAATTCTTCAGCCAACGGAAAAGACAATAGAGAAGGTGAGGCAATGGCAATAATGATCTTCAAATTTCCAAGTTACTATATTCAGAGAATGGTGTCCACTTAACTTTCAAACCCAACTGAAGCAGAATAATAACAACAATGCAACAGCAGCACATGGGATTTAAGTCATAAAATAGAGCTATCTCCCAAGAACGAGTAGTGTGAAACAATTAAATGGCTTACTGAGATTTTGGAATTTCCTCTTGCTAGGCTCTTAAAAAATAGACTCTTCCCCGTCTGGCGTGGTTTCTAGGAAGGAGGAGGAGGAACTAGCAGGCATCTCATACCCAAAATTAAGTCTATTATTTCCACTTATTCCTGTCAGAGTGGCTGACAGAAATGATAGAGATAATGCTGGCAGCCATCATTAACCAGTAAATTGAATAAGGCAGCCTTGTGCGGCTGAAAAGGCACGAGCTTTGGGCCGCCTCCTGGCTCCACTGTAAACCAGGAGTGTGTAATCTGTGTAAGTCATGCAATGTCTTTGTTTCCTCATAGGCAAAACATGCCACCCATTTCACAGGTACGGGGCCTGGATTGTTTGAGATAATATTTTGAGTGCGCTTGGCACTTAATGAATATTCTACTCAAGAGATTATTCATCTGTTTGAGAAAATAAAATCACCACAGGTATCATTTTAAAGCACAAAGGAAAGCTTTCTTGTTCTGAGTTTCAGGATGAAGTGGTGTGGGGAAAAGACCCAGAAATGCCCAGGCTTCCTGGGGGTTCTGGGAGTCCCTCCCACTACTGCGTATCACCTTATCTGGAAACCTACTTGATGCCCACAGTCCAGGCTGCCCTGCTCTGTGCTCTCCCAGCATTTTACCAGTTGTTCTCTCCCCACACTGGAGGGAGAATGTTACAGACCGCCCCTCATAAAAGCTTGTTGGATGGTTTAATGAGGTTCCCTCGCACACATTGTCTCTTATTTCCTGGCAGCAGTACCCCCATGACACATCCACGCCTGATTTCTAGGATGGTCACCATATCACTTACTTGAGCAAAGGGTTTTGGGAGCGGGTAGAGTTTCTAGGGAACTTGTGTGCCCTCTCTTGTGCAACCTTCACTGAGCTACCTTTCAAGTTCACCCGTTTTGTGAGAGCACTTATCACAAAGCTAAGTTGATATGAATCTGGAACACTTAATAAAATAATAGCAATGAAGTTCATAATAATGATACTTGGCATTTATTTTGCACTTTGCATCCAAGTATCTCAGAGGGCTTTTCAACAAGACCTTGCTATATTTTTTCAAACTACTCATGGGCTGGACACACAAGCAAAGGAGACCCTAAGGATAGTTTCCCTGTGGGCAGGGTTGGTTCTATCATTAGGCTCTGAGATTGAAATTGTGGCCATACTAAACACATAATAACACACCCATGACACACGAACACCTACAGATGTCAACACACTGAAAGGCAAAAGTGAGAAAAGACTTTGAGTTACAAACATACTTTAGCCCCTATTAGTTGGGTAAAACTTTGAAACACAGGATTACATTTCGATAAACTTGCTTTATTTTGGTATTTCTTTCAACTCCCTTCTCAGTGTATTTATACGCACAATTCAAACATCTGTGTCTGAACTTTAAAGGCAAGAGTTTTTAAAGGGCTTATTTTTCCTTAATGTTCATTCTGAAGAAAATTTTGTTTAGGTTTAAATGATTAGTTAAAAGCCACACAGGGGTTTATATATGAAGTCTCTTCTTGGGCACTTTTCCCTTCCCTGGTGGCCCTGTATTTTGCCAAAAAGAGTGACTTGCCCAGTTTCTCATATTATTCCCCAGATGGTCCTATTCCTGTTCTCAAATGAATGTGGTATTTGGGGTTTCAAGTTTAAAATGTAATTTGGTATCATTTCAGATGTCTTCCTACAGCTTAATAAACATTTTCCCCAAGAGGGACTTGGGGATCTGATTTTAATTTGTGGTAGGGTTATGGGCACGGTAAATGTCAATTTTAGATATTGAAGATAAGTTCCTAATAGAAATAGAAATGGGAAATGGCTGTTTGACAGAACATTTAAAGAACATGTGCTTGCTCACAGAAGCTATCTCTTCTCCATGAAATCCCATTGGCCTGTGATAATAGCTTGGCTTCTCCTCAGACCCCTGAGAATGAGTTGCTTTCCAGAACAGAAGGCCCCAGTGTACTTTCTCAGAATGTGCCAATCTGAAGATCATGAAAAGATACAGTGAGGTAACTGAGCTGTTTATGGTTTGCTGTGAATATGAATACCCCAGCAATATCCCAGTCTACTGACTCAGTCATTCGTTTGCCTGGTGATCTTGGGTTGTGTCTTCCTTAATGCTTCTGAGTTTCCGTTTCTTCACATAGAAAATAAAGTGGCAGAATAACGATCTTCAAGAGACTTTTCAACCCTAACATTATATGATTGGATATGATCAAGAGTGGGTAACCTGTTTCATGAAGAGACCCAGAACTATTTATTTCAAGGAAGCAACTCATCAGTTATGAGTGGATTTTCTCTTTCTAAAGCCACAATGTGTGAGCAATTCTTAACTGGCTCCTCTTGGACATTTCCTTTCCTTGAACAAAAGAAAGGTTCCAAAGGGTCCCTGACTGTGAGAAAGAATTTAGTGAAGTAGGTAGGGCAGGAGCCAGGAGTCCTGAGGGGTGGGAGAGGGGGTAGTTTCTTCTAGCATATGAACAATGATCCTTTTGACAAGCATGAAATAAATGTTTCACTCTTTGTGCAGTAGAGTAAGTCATTTATTATTAAACAGAACAATATCCTTTAAGAGAGGAAAGGCAGGTCCTCAAATGAGCAGTTTTGTCTTTTCAGTGCAGTGCCATCAGGCCCTTGGGAAATGGGTCTAAACTAGGCATTTTGAGCTATCTTCCAAGTCTGTGAGCTACCATGAAAAACATTCTACTACTGAATAAGTAAATACTACCACACTTGCTAAAGAGCTAAGATAATATCCCCTAAGTGCCTATGTTGAGTCCAATGGATGAGCCTGTCCATGGTGTCCCATTTCTAGATCCTTTGCCATAGAAGGTACCCTATATTTCCTCAAATATATTTCGTATGAGTGAGTTAGTGGAATCCACGCATTATCTTTGACAACCCATTCAACCTCATGCTCTACTTCCAATCATTCACTAACTCCTATGCACTCCCCATCCAAATTAGACCTGGAATCCATACACCTGGCTCCATCTCCACTGCCAAGACACTAGTCCAAAACACTACCTTCTCTCACCTGGTCTACTGCAACAGTTTCTGCCTCAATTTTTGCTCCTCTTCAATCTAAACTCTACTTTGCAGCCAGAATGATCATCATGAATCAACAATCAAATCATGATGGTTCACTGCTCAACATTCTTCAATGACTTTACTTGCCATTTAGGAACTAACAAAGCGATCCTTTACATGTTCCATTCTTTGATGCCTGTGGTACTACTTTCCACCCAGCTTGATATATTCCAATCACCTTCAGTTTCATTCATTTCTTAGAATGGTCCAAGCTCTATCCTACCCCAGGGCCTTGACACATCCTCGTGCCTTTGCTTGGAATGCCTTGACATTTGCTTTTTTGTTGGCCAGTTCCTCTTCATCCTTTTGGTCTCATTTTAAATGTTACTTTCTTAAAAATTTTCTCTGACACCCAAATGAGATGGCCTCTAATTTAGGGAGTTGCAAAGGCCCCTGTGTGTTTACTGTTCCTTCATGCTATTTCTAATAATATATTTATAGGCATGATGGTTTATTTAGCACCCATCTGTCCCATGAGACTGGAACCTCTCTGATGGCAGAGTCTGTATATCCTATGAGTGCCATATGTAAAGTCAATTCTGATTTCTTTAGACCATTGGGAAAATCTGTGCTTATTTTCTGGAGCTTTCAGCTCCAACTAGATGGAGAAGGAGAAAGGAAAACACCATTACACAGCTGGAAGAGTTTTTAAAAGTTGAGAGGGTTGATCCAACATAGGTGAACACATGCAGGGCATTTCCTTAAATGCTATTGGTAATCCTTCTATCTTTCTGAAGCCTTAGGTTATTTCTCTTGACAAGCACAAAATCAAATATGCCAATGGAAAAGTTCATTCCAGGGCTTAAGATTTTTGCTTTAGGTTAATGCTGGAACATTCAACTGTTCTTATGTTTGTTAGGTACTTTCCATTTTTGCCAATGATTTCAGTGGTTGAAGCTTTCCAGTTAATAGCCCTAACTTTTAAGTGAGGCTCCCAAACATTACATAGATATGCTGTGTAAGCCTTCTGAATTAAAATAGGGCAGAAAGAACTTTAATTATAATTGTCTTGGACTAATTTCCTTATTAGGAAGAAAACAGAAAAAAGATCATCTTCTTTTTTACTCAAACACAAACTCAACAAAATCAATTGTTCCAAAGTCCAGTATGACTGAGAGAATTCATTTTCTTAATATGGTGGAGTTTGGGGGTGATAGGGCAGGGAGTGGACAAGCAAGAATGACTGTATACTGCAAACTTCTGGCAAACTCTTTGGCCTATTGGTCTACAGCCAGTGTTTTTCTTCATAAATGAATTCCACATCTTTATTAAGTTAAGCATTTCTTTTTTTTATTATTTGAAACATACTTTAAATATTTTGTTTTATGACGTCCTGGAAATTGATACAGTTCCTTCCAGATCAAGGAAGATGGAAAAAATCAATTACATTTTTCTGACATTTAGAGTAATTATATAAAAATTATGCCCTAATTTATCTATTACCATGAAAATCATTTGACGTCATATGTGAAAAATTTAGCCAAAATTAAAGGTACCCTTCCGATTAGATAAATCAGTTATTTTCACAGAAAAGCCCAAAATGATTATTAAATAAAAATATAACCCTCTTGTGAGATGATATGTAAAAGACTATGCTGTAGGAATTACAGATTTTAAATTACAATCGGCTTTTATAAGAAAAACCCTTGTAAGAATGTATCAAAATACATTTAAAGCCTAAAGTCAGTTTCTAACGTCAGATCCTTTACAGAAGCAAGTTACAGCTTATAATCCAGAGAATGGAACTTATTAAAATTAATTTTATCCAACATTGATGGGATTTCAAAGTTCTCCCATTTACAGATGAATTAATTGGCTCTACCCCAAAATGGAGGGATTTTTAGGGCCATTTAAATCATTAGAATAGTTGGTTCAGAATGGAGACGGGCTAGGGAAATAAAAAGCCCAGTCCAAGCAGAAACTAGAGTTGTCTTCCCCAGGCTTCAAAACCAAGTTCTCAAAACCTTCTAATGGGTTTCACTGTTTTCTTTTCAGTGTTTATCATAATCAGGGAACCGCACATTTGCATCCCTAATGGACACTTTTCAAAAGTGTGTTGACATTTCAGTAGGTTTTGAATAGCTCTTAATGCTTCTCTCAATTTGGGCTGGTGCCCACAAATCTCCTTATATGGGTCTCAACATATAGATGATCTGCTTTCCTCATACCTTTTTTTTTTAATCTCTGGGAACCTATCTTAATTATACTCTGAAAAAAAATAATAAAAACTCAGACATCAAATGACTCAGAAAATGAGCATCTAGCTGGATATCCAGACCCAGGGCAGCATCTTAGCTCTACCTGTGACACTGAAGGCTGCATCAAAAGTATCATCCCTTGTGTTGTAAATTCACAGTTTTGAGTCTCTATTTTATCAAAAGGAAACAGATATAAATCAGATCATTGAGATAAACATGACTTAGGGGAGAAAGTTGAAAGCAAGCAGGGAGCTCACCATCTAAGCAGAGAGAAGAACTCCTTGCCACTTTACTCCTCCTCCTTTCTATGTGGGCTAGGAACCAAAAAGTCTACAGAGGGGCGACTTCAGTCCCGTCAACTTTTGGTAGCAGCAATAAAAACACGATCCAACAGAAACACAACTAAAATGATCTTTTAAGTTTATTTTTTAAAAATAGTTGCTCAGGTTCTGCTATGTTTCAGGTACTGTGCTGCGAGTCCAGGGTGAATAAAAGAACATCCCTGCTCTTAAGAAATTCATCATCTATTAGGGGAAACAGACAAGGACAGGAAAGTCAGCAGTGCGTGGGATGGAAGCCCCCAATGTGATATCTAACACTTGGGGGGTTTCAGGGAAGAGGATTCCCAGAAGACGGGAAACATGAGTTGCTCCTAGAAAGATGAATAGATAGCCACACGTCTTGGGGGGAGGGGGGTTGGGGGGGCTGTAGTGAGGATGGTATTGATAGAAGGGGCCTCACGCAAAGTCAACCACCTGTGCAAGGCAGGTTGTTAAAGTAAGTATGTCAGCATAGGCTGAGGAGATATTAAATAATTACCGTAGTGCAGAGCTTAACATGAGTTGAAACCAATCTCTTTGGATGATAAAAATCCCTATCTAGAAATATATGCTTGCCGATGTGCATTCCCAATTAGATTGATCTTCCTGTATATGCCAAATTGGGCACTACATAAGGTTAGAACTTTTTAAAAGTGAATTTTCCAATATTTCGTGTAGGTGGTTGAGTTGCAAACTAAGAGAAATGCTCGATACTCTGTACTACACGACTTTGATCATTTTTTAATTAGAGGGGGATGGAATAAAGGACGGAGGCATTTGGGGTGACTGGGAGAGAGCCCTGGGAGCTCTGAGCAGGGGACTTAGCGGTTTCCAAGAATCATAGAAGCCTGTCTTAGCCCTATTATCCTATATTAAGCATCTTTGGAAAAGGTGAAAATGAAGCCAGTATTTAGCCCTACTTTTTAAAATTCTGAAGGCTTTTCCATGACTGAAAGTTGGTAGAACTGGTTTTTCTCTCCACTACTTCTAGCTTTCATTTATTTCTCATTTTGAGCTAATAAATATAGATAGGTATAAGAAAAGGAGGGTGATTTTTAACAATCAATGTTTGTAGTATTTTCTCTGGGGAGGTACTGAAAGTAAACTTCTGTATTTCGTACGATATTTGGTCTCCCTTTTGGGTACTTCTTTTGCAACAAATTATTTTTGGTCCCTGGACAACAAGGTCCTACTTCAGAATACTGAGTGAGGTGCAGCACTAACAGGATAATAAATAGGTTTTCCCATTATGTACACCATAGAGTTTAAAACATATCTATTTAAAGATAGCTTTTTTTTTTGTCTATATGCACTTGAAACCTTTTGATAAAGTACATTGTTGTTCCCTAGTTTCTAAATCGATATCGGCAGTCACTGAATGTACCCTTTCTTTCAGAGGAAAAAAAAGAAAGGAAGAAAGGAAGAAAGGAAGGAAGGAAGGAAGCAGGCGAGCAAACCTTGGCCATCCTGGCTTAAATACGAAAATGAAACAGGCAATGAGACAAGGTGGCTTCACTGAGCAGATCAGCCCAAATGTTCTCTTTCAGGCTCTCTCCTCACTCAGTGTAGGCAGCTCTCTCAGAACCTTCTCCTTCTGTGCTTTTACATATGAAAAATGAGGTTGTAAAAGTGTCAGCCTGCTTTTGTCAGGAGTAGCTAGTAAAAAATAATTGGAGGGCATTTAATACATAAGATGTACAACTTTCATAAGATAATTAGTCCATGGATCCTTAATATGTTGCTTCTGAATCTCCTCATGCCAGTAAGACTTCTGAGGTGTGAAGGACTTATAGCTTATTTAATAGAGAAGCTAAAGCATAATTCAAGTTTCTCAGCCCATGCCTAGCAACTTGAAAACTTCCTCACATGCCTTGCCTCCATATCCTACAGCATTTCCACATGGGCTGTTTTAATAAACCAATGGGTATTTCCCTCCAATCTGTTTGCTTTTAGTGGACTTTTTTCCCCTTCTCTAAAGAAGCTGGCATTGTAATGTCAGACAAATGACTAGAACAACCATACATTGCTCTAGACACCAATGAATAAAATGCATTAAATGCTGCATATCCCTAGAGTGTATTATTCCATTTAGAAAATGGTATAATTGACTTTGGGTAATATGGAGGAAAAATGCAAGTATTTTTGAGCTGTGGGGTTATTTTCTGGTAATTGCCCGACTTGAAACTTTAGTTTGTCAATCACACAGTTCTCTCAGTCCTCGAAGTAGTTGGTGATGTGTGTGTGTGTGTGTGTGTGTGTGTGTTTTGGACAGGTGGTTGGGGGCAGATTTGAAGAACAGAGAAAGTGGCTAAGCCCCACGGGCCTTTTTTTTTTTTTTTTTTTGTCATACAGTTGTTGTCAAAAAGATTCGCTATTATGTCTGGGGATGGGTGAACTCCGTGGCATTTCACGTTCAGTAAAACTGTCTTAAACCATTTTTCAAACATTTTGAGGTTTGGCAAAAGTCTGAAATCCATCTTGCCAAGCACTTTCTCCCCTTAATTCTTAAACCCATGTGTCTTTCAAGGGAAATTTAATCCGTATGTTTCTGATTCATTTACACTTAACTCATCAAAATGGTGTTTTGTAAGAGCTATTTGATGTTCAAGAAGCTTTTCTTTTTATAAGTCTGAAAAGTCTTTCTTTCTGAGAACCAGAAAATTGTATTTTACCAGCTGTAAGCCAAATGATTTGAGCTGTGTCAAAAATCAAGAACCTGCTGAATTTAGGGAGCAAGAAAATAGCAGATACAATGACAAGAATAAAATTCTGCATGTGTCTGCCCTCTCATATACATCTACGGAAGACTTTTCCAACCCATACTTTCCCTGGAGAGTCCTAGCCTATCAGGACTATGAATAAACTATAAAGCTGAAGCAGAAAAGAACTATGGTCCTCAAAAAATTTTTCCATTAATTCTGGAGATTCCCAATTGAGAGTCCCAGCTCAGAATCAATGTAAGTAAAACCTGTTGCATTTTATTAGATAAACCTATTACCTAGGAAATAAGATAATCAGCAAATACCAGAACTGGAGGGGACTTATGAAATTTTTAACCCAATAGTATTCAGGTTGTGTTCCAAGGAACCCTGGGTGGGGTGTGTGTGGGGGGAGTGATGGAAGGAGATATGGACTGCTTGGGTGTCTGATTTCAATATTGGGCTTCTACATAAGAGGGTTTTAAAGAAAGCATTCCTAGGTTAAATTCAGTTTGCAAACAAATACCTTCATTTATGTGTGGGCAGTGAAGTCCAGGGAAGAAATCTTGGGGTTGGAGTAGAGTTGGGAATGTGACCCAAGTCCTCCGATTCTTATCCAGTACTCCGGTGCCCTTTCCATTATACTAGCATTTTTTGAACTCTGGCAACAATTCATTAGTGGGTCAGTTAATGAGAAATCAATGAAATCAGTTTATCTGATGTGACAAACATTTTTAAAAAATGGAATACAATAGACGATATCCAAGTACATTACACATAGTAAAGTGTTGCTGCATAAATCAAGATATATAAATCTACACATGTGAGTATATTGGGTTGCAGTATAAAATATAATCCTTACTGTTTTCATATCAAAAAGTTTGAAAGCCGCTTCATAGAATAGAAAGCCACATTTTGCTTACTGATAATTTAGCCAATAGCAGTTTTCAATTTGCCTCATGGCTGGAAAGATGAAACATGACCTTATAGAGGAAATTTAACAAAACACTAGTCTATTCTACCAAAGGTGGCTTAATACACAGATGCTGAGAAATGGACAAAGAACGAATGTGTGTGTGTGGGGGGGGTGGGGGTGGGGGGTGAAGAATACTAGTTAAGAAAAGAAACGGTCATATTCATCTTCACTTGATTTACAAACGGCAAGAACGGTTTCCAACATGCATCCAGTGCAACTGCACCGTGTAAGATCCAGACATGTTAGCACCAGAATATTTCCAAAGTGCATTTTCCAAGCACTTAACAATCATTAATTAGTGAGAAACATCCTTTCAAGGTCGGGAGGCATAATAGTTCCTCTCCACACAATGGAGCTTTGGAGACTCCAGGGAAGCAGGAGAGTACAGCACCTGGATAATTACTATGGGAAGATTAATTGGGTTAACTGGCTGTAAAGAATCTTGTGATAAAGCATTATGAAAAATGCTGCTCCGTCACCCTGTGAGATGTCAGATTCTGCCAGCGTCCTTTGAGCTAACAGCTGAAAGCTGCCTCTATGGAAAAGGATGCAAAGTCATTCAAACAGCCATGAATTACCCTTTGCTCCTCTTTCTCTCTCTTTTTTTTTTCAGAATCGTAATGAAGTGACACGTTTTTTGTGGTCACAAAGTGCTGGGCGTCTCTTTGGGATTAAAGTGCAAAACTGGGGCTGTTTGGGAATTGTGGTCTAAAATCGTTCCCTAGGTGGGGAGGAAGAGGGAGGAAGCAGCGTTGTTTCGGAGCCCAAAGGTCACATCCTGCAGGTGGGTGGGTGCCGGTTCTGGGGCGGCTTCCAAGCTCTGTCCTCATCAGACGCCCACTGGGTGTAGCAGGGTGAGGGAGGAAAGGAGAGAGTGGTGGGAAGCTGAGAGTCTGACTCAGGGAAGTTTACCCCATCTCATTTACAGCCCAACAAGTCCCACCCACTAATTAAACCCCAAAGAGCTAATAGCCAGAGGCTGAAAGTAAGCTAGCTTGTCAGACCCCTGCTCTGCCTCATTTCCCCTCCAGACCAGAGGGGCTCAGTCAGGTGCACAGTGACTGCCAACTTCTCAAAGCCTGGCAGACCCGCCAGCCTGCTCATGGCTCCTCTGTGTGCCTGCACTTCTAAGTCTTTCCTTGCACTTTCTCCTTCCCCACCATCCTGAGAAGCCAGAACTCAGAGAATCATAAGCATGAACAAGAAGACAGAGTCCCTGGCAGCTGGAAGGCTCCCTGGCTGGGTGGGGCAGAAGCGTGCTCCCTACTGCTGCAGAGCCCTGTCCTGACCCTGCCACCAAATAGCTTTATAATACTGGATGAATGATTCTTTCCACGCCTTTGGGTGGCCTCAATGTCTGAATCTGTAGAATGATGAGGAACACCGCTAATGTTCTTTCCTTACCAAAATTTTGGGATTGCAGGATTATTATTCTACTGCTCAGGAAAGTTTGGATGGAGAAAGCGAAGCCAGATTGGATGCCATTCCTTTGTGAACTGTCCACTGGCGCTTCCTCATTGCCCCAGACGGAAGAAAGTGGCAAAAAACAACCATGGGCTAGGACAAGACTCTGAATTGAAAAATAATGATTTGGCCAGAGAGAGGACACTACGTAATCCATATTAGGGTGGATGCTGGTGAGAGCAAAACTCAAGGCAAAAATGTAGTGCAAGTGCAATTTACATCCACATTTATACTAAATGGGTTTATTATAATTGCTGTTATTATAATTAATTCCAGAGGAATTAAATGGGATCAGCAGTTTATTGCAAAGTGTTGCTGAGATGACTGAAGTATTATGATAAAGAAGAAGGTCAACTAGAAGCAGATGCAAGAAAAAAATTGCCTCGTGCCACCTGAAAAAGAAATTGACTACAATTAACTAAAATGGGCAGAAAAAGGACCCGACTCTTCTTGGTACTTAAATAAACTGCTGTAAAGCAAGATCTTAAATCTTATTGCAGTGAAGGAAGAGATGGTCACCTAGAGTAGAGATCAGTGTTATGATACTCTCCTCAGCTCTCCACCTGCTTGCTTCACCTGCACTCTGAGACTCGGTTTGCCTTTCTGGGAAAGAACTATTAAATGACAGTATTTCTCTCTACACCACTGATGTCCAAAATATACATTATCTAGACCTCCAAAAAAGCCAGCTGGCCCCATTATTAAATAACTAACATTTACCGAGCACTTACTATGCTAAGTGCATGACAGCCATTATCTCATGGATTCTATTTCATAGGTGAAGTAACAAGTACTCAGAAAATTTTAGTTTCCTAAAGATCACACAGCTAGCAAGGGGCAAAGCCAGAGTTTGGATCTAGATCTGTCTGACTTCAACACCAGAGGTCTTAACCATTCACAGGGCACAATCACATAGGGCCATACTGGTTTTAATCAACCAGCTTTGCCTTTGCAAATCAGCTTGTGTTGCAGATCTTCCTTTGGTGGTGCTATGGACCCCACTGAGAGCAGAGGGGCAGAGCCAAGTGGGCAGACAAGGACACAAGGCTCCAAGAGGGCTAGCTGGCTTCTTTGCCATGTCAGCACGTGTCCAGTCCAACAAGACTTCAAGTTTTTAAAGATCTTTGATTAAAAAAAAAAGTTCCTAGGCTCCTAAAACACAGTAACTCATGGTAGGCATTCCAGCTCAAACAACATAGCCTCTTGGCCCCATTTTCTATCTCCCATTAAGATACTGATTGAGTCTTTGCATTATTAGATATCTTGGCATTCACTCAGAGCCATGTTATGGCCTTTTCTGGGCTTTGCTTTTTGGACACATCCAGTTCCATTCAGTCATTCAGAAGTAAGAGAAAAAAACTGTAAAATATAATTCAGTTTTTGGTATCATGTGGAGGGAAAGGAAGACTTTGCTGATAGCTGGATGAGTCTTGGCTATTGTATAACTACTGTAGTGCTCTCCATAATGATAGTGAACTATTGATTAATTCTTCTTGGGTACAGTACTGCCTCATCAATCATTAAATAAGCTCTCCTGCCAGGGTAGATACAGGAAGAAAAGATGTATGGACTTGTTATAAAGTGTGTGTACTAAGTAGTGGATTTTGGAGTGCTAATTCAAGTCAATTCCAATTTTCTAGAGTGTAAATAGTCAAGGGACACCCCCTGTAACCAAAATTCAGTCAAGGGCCAAGTCTTACAGCGGGCATTTTAATCAGACTAGCAAAGTCTGTTTGAAAATAACAAACTTAAATTTGGACCACAGAATTTTTATTGGCCCGGCCCACATTTATCAGCACCATCCATTTTCCTTCCTTACCTTGGCAGCTCCCCACATCCCTGAGCTAAGACTGCATGGCCAGGTGCTTGCACACACATATTTTTGCCATCCAATGCAAAAGGAGTACCCTTCAGAGGTTAGAGTGCCATGAAAACCAAATAAGAAGAGAGCAGTAAGATTTGTCCACTCTGCTTTCTGCCAGGCACATGACAGTGTTCATTTCCAAATTTACACAAATTTCGGCCTCTTACTGTTGACCTGGGCTTCGCGGCCAATGATTACTAGGTAAAATCCGAGAAGATGTTTTTACCAAGAAGACAGATGCCTTGGACCCATTTCCAGCAAAGGCTGGGAACCCTAGCAAAGAGCCCTGACAGTACATCTCGGGACCCATCAGTATTATGAGTCCACCACCTTTGTCACCAGAACCCTTTTCCACTTGCTGTCTTGGAAAGCTTCTTTGCTTCATTCTCCTAAATCAACATTCTTACCACCAGAAAAGATAAGTGAGAGGAAGGTAGCAAGTTTAAAAAGTAGCCTTGTCCAATGAAAGATGAGTTACACACATAGACTACTGCAAACATAAACTTCCTTTAGTCAAGTCAAGAACAGAATCCAGTTCTCACGACTAAATTCACACATCGCCATGTCACTTTATTTTCTCATTCACAAAGCCACAGCTAAGCGTGAATGGGGAGGCAAGAATCTTTTTTCCCAAACTATGTTCTATTGCATCTTTCCCTCCCCTTGGATCACTGGAGATTTGGCAGGTTTTAGCAGTACTTCTATCTATCCCTCACTTCACTTTAATCAGAATGGTACTTTGACTTCTCTGTTCTAGTACCCGACATATTCTCAGACATGCTCAATTTTCTGAATAAAAACAAAGCTTAAAAGAAGAGATTTGAATTCAGGCCTTTTTGTCGCTAAAGTCCATGATGAGACGTGATACTGCTTCTCTGATTAACAGATGTCTGCCTCCCTGATGTCATCCCCTTTCTTCATGCCACGAGTAGGTCCACCAAGGGATTGTGGGAGGGCCAAGAGGAAGAAAGCGGAGTTCAGCGCTGCCTTATGGTTACTTACACATGGAGAGTTGGCCTTCCTCTGCTCTGTGCCCGGCATCTAGAGGGAACAGAGCTGTGCCTCCTCTTTTATGCCATCAAAGCTAACATATGAAGCACAGCCCCAGGGACCTTGTGGAGGGCAAGGCTGCCATTCAAGCTGTGCCCCCAGGGAATGTGAAACCAGGATTTCCCAACTAGGGATTTGGTGCTTTTCACTGCTAGGCCCAGCCTTGAGGCCCCTTCCACCATGGCAGTGATGGAAAGTTTATCAGGGATGGCGACTTAGACTGCAGTATGGATTGGAGTCAGGGGGCTAGAGCTTGTGTGAACTATAAAAACAACCTGTTCACAAAGGATACAAGTGAAACTGGGGAAATATGAATAAGATCGATGGGTTTATCCAAGTCAACCTGGTTTTGATAGTGTACTAGAGTTCTGCAAGATGTTACCATTGGGGGGAACTGAATAAGGGGTACCTTACTCAGTTCTACAATTATCCTAATAACATTTCAAATGAAGCAACAACAGTGAAAACAAAACCCCTAAATAAAACAAAATAACCACCGACAAGTAGAGCTAGTGTTTCTTACTCCTTGGAGTTACCATGGGGATGGAGTAAGATACTACATGTGACCTATTAGCCCCAGGAAGGGCTGGCTGATACTAGCCCTCCTTGCTGTGCCTCTCTGTCAGTCATGAGCAGGCATTTCTGATTCTGGGTGAACAACTCAGAGCCAAGTCAACATTAATTGTAATGCTCTAAAAAAAGAAATCATGTCTTCTTTATTCCTGAAGAGTCCCAAGCACATACTTGGCCCTCATCAAACTATGTATAATGACTAATAACCCTCACCACTGGTTCCGTTTCAGCTCTGGGTAAGTTTCCCCAGAGATAGGCCTAATTATGGTCCTTCCTTATGGACAATTAGCTGGGCCCATAATGGAAATCTCTTTATAAGAAAGTACCTACCATGGAATTTGGCTGAAGAATAGAGGTATTTATTGTTTGGGAAAATTAACGTTCCAACAAGCACATATAGGTTTTTTGGTTTTTAGGTTTTTTTTGCCTTTCATGTTCTTTGAAGGTTTTAAAATGTAGCCTTAAATCTCATTTTAAAAACTTTTGTTAAAATTATAGAAATATATCAAGTAGTTCAGCAATCTTGAGGAATAAATTCATTACAAATACTGTTCTGTACCATATAAGTGACTGAGTTACATCTGTCTCCTGCATTTTCAACACCATTCTACTCATCTGAAAGACATGCGGAACCTTGTAGAAAAGGTCACTGTCCAGGTAAACTGTCCCTTGTCAATTCTGTGGTTCTTTTTGATAGACTCACCTAGATAATTATTTCTCACTGAGGACTCTTCATAGATAGCATTTGAAAACTTAGTTTCACACCCTGAGGAATCTTCAAAACAAAGCAAAACACAGCCATCAAAGTGGGGAAAGATCTGTGTCTCTTCAGCCTACCCTATTCATTTAAAGGCATTAATTTATCTTGAATTTAAAATGTACTTTTCTCCAAAAAGCTTTTCCAAATGCCTTTAAGCAAAAGTTTTGCAGAGCATGGACACAGACCCAGAACTTTGAAGCTGGACAGGACTTTAGAGATCACTGAAGATTGTTCTGCACATGGAGGAAAAGGATTAGGAACCGCCTTGTGCTCACCCAACTTGCTCAAGGTCATATATTACGATTAAGACTCAGGACTCTGGACCCCCACACACCATGCTGTTTTTCCCAAGAATTGCCTTCCCACTTCCCTCTCTGCCGAAAAACCAGGGAGGGGAAGAGAAGATCCATAAAAGCCATGAGTAAATATATCCAAAATATGCATTAAATAAATAAACATCAGCACCTTTCTGGTATGTGCCCCATGCCACAATGTACATCAGCTGTATGATTATCAACACTAAAATAAGCCAAAGGAAAGTCTTGGAGTGCCCATTTGTCAGCGAGTGTTGGGCTTTCTCCCTAGCTCTAGAGGGCTTTGGTTTATAACTGTCTATGCTGGATGGTTTCAGAAAGCACTCATCCCAGGCAGTGCATCACAGAACTAAATATACTTTATGAAATACACAGAAACATGGCAATAGTTTTCAAAACATAAGAGTCTATCTCTCTCAGCATTTAGACTACAATGCCCATTTGCCTCTTTCTCCATTTATTTCATTTTAATCCCTTTACTCTAAAATATTAATTAGTTGTTTCTAAGACAATCAAGAACTTTCCATCATCTCTCTCACAACCACAAAATATTATCATCTTAAAAATTAATTCAAAAACAAAGTCTCAAAGAGAGCACGAGATTAAGTTAGTTGTCACATGGAAAAACAGAAAGTTAAGAGTCTCAAGCAAACACAAAATTGCTGTCTACATTAGCTGAAATAATAGGCAAAATACTATAGCTACTTTTGATGATCATCATTTATTATTTACTTTAAAAAATGACAATATATTCTGAGTAATATATGGACTAGTACAATCATTAACTCTTCACTATACAACACACCGAACAGTTTT
Source organism: Chaetophractus vellerosus (assembly GCA_004027955.1). Taxonomy (NCBI): domain Eukaryota; kingdom Metazoa; phylum Chordata; class Mammalia; order Cingulata; family Chlamyphoridae; genus Chaetophractus; species Chaetophractus vellerosus. The sequence goes on along the minus strand of PVKH010001328.1, from coordinate 614 downwards.
CCAGGCATTTACAATTCACCGGTTACACTAAAAAAGCCACCCCCTGCTCTGCACACAGACACACACCCCCCCGCCATCACCTCAACTTTTTATGAAAAGACAACAGTTTTGAACCATTTAAACAAGAGGGAGAGTGAGAGAGGAAGACAGAGAAAGGGAGAGAGAATACTGGTGGAAAATAATACACAGCTGTGATAATATAATGCTTTCAAAAAATACCATAATATAGTTTTACTTTTAATAATAGAAGATAAAACAGGGGTGTCTGCGAATAATTAGAGATTGCAGTCTGAAGCCAGTTACAGTCACTGCAATTGATAATAAACTGAAAACCCCTTGAGAGCAGGTAAATGCTTTGCAACCCTGACCCCTTGCTCTCACATTACTTAACTGCCCTGCGGTTCTTGCATTACATCACCATTCAAGCGATTGGTTCCTGCATTTTAACTCTCTCCCTGTCTCCTCCGATCAGAAGCGACACCGCGGCAAAGAAACTTCGCTCGAGTTTGCTCTTTCTTGCTTCACTCTCTATTCATGGCCTTTTTGCTGCCGTTGCTCTTTTGCCCAACCCAGCCTCTGTTCAACTCGCTCAGGTCACTGTACTAGAACAAAAA
>PVKH010001327.1:0-31033 GCA_004027955.1 Chaetophractus vellerosus | reverse complement strand
AAAAAAAAAAAGATTCACTGTCCTCAGGGCATTTATTGTGTCTAGAGTCCAATTAAAGATAATTTTGCTTTTTACTTACACTCAAAAAGCATCGCAGCTAAATCTAAAATGAAAATGTGATTTGTGGCGGTTACACATCAACCTGAATGGAAATTTCACCATTATTTTCTATGAAGATGATACCTAACCCCCTGAGTCAGAGAGAAGCAACAATTAGCACAACAGAACGAACTCATTCTATAAGTCGTATGGTAATTCCAGTGCTGGAGAAGTAGTTTCACTTTTTAAAATAAAGAGCTAAGATCTTTATCTTAAGTTGTGCCAAAACTATGGCATTATTAAATTTTACTTTATTATTTTAAATTTATTTATTTATTATTAGAATGTATTGTATTATTAAAAGTGCCTCCATAAAATGGTTGGACAGAAACTTTTCTCTAACCATCAGGATGGAAGAATGCAAACCTGAAATAAGGACTACAAATATTCACAAAATAACTATACATTTCATTTTAGATTAAACTAACAATTTCATCACAGTGCCCACCTGACATATATCACCTCAAACTAGTTTCCCTCAATATGTTTTATATCAATCTACTATTAGCAAGATTTTAGGAAAACATTGTAGCTAGTCAAGATTTTTTTGAGTTTTGAAGAGTGAAATAATCTAATCCTTATATCCCTTCTTGGGAACAAAATATCAATAGTTCAGGGATTACTTTGGCAATTACCTCATAGCTATACTAAAAAGGATTTAACATATGTCATGCATTCCACTTACATGGCTCAAAAACACCTTACCTGTCCAAAGTGTCATCAGATCTGTACCGACTAATTGTGACTTTTGGCTCATCTCTCTCATTTGTTTTCCTGTAGCAAAAAAAAAAAAAAAAAAAAAAAGAAAGAAAGAAAGAAAGAAAGAAAGAAAAAAAATCAACTAAATAGTTTCTAAAACCTACCATGCATGTGGCAAAATTTTGGTATATCTAGGTAGAAGATGTCAGGTACCAAGAAAAAAAAGATATGGAGTATCCAAATCTTTCAAGGTCTGGCTTGGATAGAGTAAATTTCAGCAAATCCAACTCCCCACGCTAAAAGATTCTTCTCTGGTTCCAGTTATTCCTAATTACAATATGACATATTCAAATTGGGGATAAATATATGTAAACCAAACAACGTAACATGAAAATTGATTAACAATTAACATGTGCACTTGCTGACTTCTATAAAATAGGAACTCAGCCCCTTATCATCAGCTTTCATGTATTTGCAGAGTTTAGCAGTGCCTAAACCAACACAATGGACTAAATACTTAAATTGCTCTACTTAAAATTCAGCACCGTGGACAGGGTTGAAAGAAGGGGACTTACTGGCAGAAGGAAGGGAGGGAGAGGGAAGAAAGAAAAGAAGGAAATAAGAAAAACCTGCAAAGAAATGAAAAGATGAAACTGGGAGGAGAGAAAGGATAGCAGTAGGAAGAAGAGGAGAAGAGACGCAAGAGAGGGAGAAGCTAGGACAGGACAGAGCGAAGGCCAGGGAGAAGAAGAAATCAGTGAGCAGGATGGAATGGGGGGAGGGAGGGAAAAAGAAGAGAAGGAAGAAGACAAGAAAATTATGGAAGAGAGGATAGGAGTCTCAACAGTAGGGATCATAATAATCCAAGCAGTGGAAATATCTTGATCAGACTAAACAAACAGGAAACAAAAGCCTTTTTAAGGTCTCATAGAATGCTGTGACACAGGAAAGGCAAGCTATTTGGGAAATTACTCCATGATTTACTGTGTTTGTGTTTCAAAGCAACATTAGCGGCAGGCAGATCAAAGGTACTGAATCAACGTAAGCACTAAGAAGGGATACCCAAGATTTAATGTTAAAGCTTGATGCAGTGTATTTCCATTAAGTAAAGTGGAGGTGATGACTATGGGGAAGTCAAGAATGAAATAACTATAGACACTACCCTCAGAGAGCTCACCATTTAAAGGGACAAGTAAGTGACATGCATCCAACTGTAGAAAGCAGCAGGGCCTTTAAAGAGGTTCGAGTAAAGTATGCAGGTAAGTTCTGAGTTGAGAAATCTTATTTCCTGGTATGAGAATGCGGGAAGGCTTTATGGAGGAGGTGCAGTTTGAGCTGGGCCTTGGAGGATAAATGGATATGAACATTTTCAAGCAGAGGTAGAAGGAACAGCATCAGTTAAAGCAATAAAAAAGTAAAGAAAACGCTGAGTGCAATTCCCCAGATTTAAAAGAAACACCAGGGTGAAAGCACGGTAGGTTTCACCGTCATGTGTATGTGTGAAGGCAAATAGGTGCTTCGGGATCATCTGACAGCCTTCTACAAAACAAACCCTCTCCACGGACACTTGATACCTCTTTAGCAGGCTTTATTCTTCCTAGTGCTTATCAAAACACAGTATACAATTTTGCATCCATTTATTTTCAGTCTCTCCCCACCTTCAACTAGCGTGCAAGTTCTAGGAGAGCAGTCACTTTGCTTTGCTCCCAGTCCTTAGAACAGCGTCAGACACACACTAGGCTATAGATTAATGCTTGTGGACTGAATGGATCTGTGGGACAATTGAGCACATAAGTAGGTAGGGTCCTGTTAGGAGAAGGGCAACATGGTTTCTGGAAGAAGAAAGGCATGCAGCCACAAATGATGCAACCTTTGAACAGGTATCTAAGCATATGGATAAATGTAAAACAGCAGCCACACTTTTTATAAACTTTATGAAAGGTTTGATTAAATTTTTTTGAGGTACCGGAGCCAGGGATTGAACCTGGACTTTGTATGTGGGAAGCTGGTGCTCAACCACAGGCCACCTTGGCTCCCCTGACCTGAGTTGGTTTTTTCATTTGTTTGCTTGTTGTTTTTTGTTTTGTTTTGTTTTTAGGAGGCATCAGGGACTGAACCCGGACCTCCAATGTGCAAAGCAGGCACTCAACCTCTTGAGCCACATCCACTCCCCAGTTTGATTAAATTTAATGTAGACATTTATATTAAACATTGAATCACCAGGGGTTGGAAAGCAATATTTCACTCTAGATAGAAAAGCCAGCACACCTCTGGGTACTAAAGCAGTACTGTGGCATCCCACAGACACAATATGTAGCACTAGTCTTATTAAACATGTTTAATTGATCTGGTAGATGGAGTACACAGTAAAATTTCCTAGTTTGTCCATGATTTTAAGCTGTGAGTTAAGGTGATGAGGATGTATTATTTATTTTCCTTTTCCTTAATGGGTATAAATTATTAAATTATTTATGATTACTTTCCTCTCTAGCATCTAATTTTATTTTATATGCATATACACTTTTACAATCACAGACTTGATTATGCTCCTTCTCTGCTTACAGAGTTTTGATGGCTGTCCATGGCATTAGAACCCCATTCAGACTCCTCACATGGAGTAATCAGCCCCCCAACCTCGCTCTATCCTGTTTTCCCTGGGTCACCTCCTGCTGCTCTTGGCCTTTCTGGCTTTATTTTCAGTCCCTGCTCCCGTGGAGCTCTTTGCCTACATTGTCACCTCTGCGGGAAGTGCTTCTGACCCTGACCCTCCCCGCTGGCCAGCCTTACCTCCAGGGAAAGCTTTTCCTCCTCATCCTTCAAGCAGCAAGGTGTCCTTGCTGACACAGCTGATTTACTCAGAGTTTGACTCATCCTCCTCTCTGTTCTCATAGCCCTCACAGGCACCTCTACAATAGCACTTTTCATAGTAAATTGTAGTATTTTCATTGATGGATCTCTCTTTTCTCACAAATATGAGAGCTCTTAAGTCAAGGATATCTTATGCACCTTTGCATGCCCAGCGCTGGCACTATGGCAGCTTCTAAAGTGGCCATAATATGAATGCCAATCTGAATATGGCCTCTGTAAAAGGACTCAAAAGGGGCAAGTGTGTATCTTTTTGAGTAAGTGGAAGGGGAAAAATAATCTCCACTACCCTTTCAGGAAGATTTACTCTGAGATATTACTACAGGTCAAGGGGAAAATGTCTAGGGCTTACTGGTTCTGTTGCTGAAGATAAAAGCTCAGTATGCTGCCTTGGCCAAAATGCTGCCATCAACAGGGAGGATTCAGGAGGCTGACATAATTGAAAATATAAATAATCATAGCAGCTATTAGGGTCCTGTTATGCTGAAATGCATTAGGTGTTCACTAAGAATATTTAGCTTGGTTTTCATTGCCACATTTCAAAACAAGTATGTATGTTTATAAAAATTCCACTGGTGGCTGGACTGAAGTGAGAGGGCTTTGTTTGTCTTGGTAAGATCGAGGCCAACTGATAACAAGACAGTAATCTTCAAAATCATGAAGACGAAGGAGAGGGCACAGGTAGGGTGCCTGCCAGATCACAGAATAGCACATGGAATGAATGAAGGCTGGAAATCAGGAAAACTAAATGGCTGCTTTGTATAGAGGGCTGTAAATTCATTACTCCCCAGAACAGGTCAAAACTATGCATAAGCTGTAAAAGGTTTGGAGAAATTCACAGATAAACAGTTCCAAAATACATATAGTAAAGTTGTCTACTTAACTTTTAAAGTCCAAACCCTGAAAGACAATCACACTCTCCTTCTAATACCTATTAGTGGTAAATAGAGAAAGGTTACCGGACGAGATACAACTTGTGTCTAATAATTATTAGGTTTTTCCAATGGGTGTGGTTGTTTGTATATAGGGGAGTGTAGATGTGTTTTAATAGTAATATTATCTGTTTTCTTGATAATCTCAGATTATTTACAGCATTGTAATTACTAGTTTTGAATTTTTCTACTCATTCACATTGGTCAGTCTATTTACCATGAAGTATCATTTAGTGTTTTTGCACAAACCCAGGAGTTTCTAAAAAGAAGGGTCTTCTCTCACACAGCCTCTGGAATTGTTATTTCTGCATTTTGGGGCTCCTTTCTCTGTGGTTCAGAGGTGTCTTATCTGGTCACATTTCTATGAGAGCCTGTCCCCTGCCTGTCAGGAGAACCAGATCAGTGAGGTAGGCAGAGAACTGATTATGCTACACTTCCAAGCCATAGCTTTGGGAGCACAGCACTGGAGAAGCACAGAGTTTCCATGTGGAAACTCCTGGTGATGTCACAGACCCTCTTTCATGTGTCCAGAACGTGACGGAAAGCCTTAGGCTAGCCACAAGTGAAATTCAACTGTCTTGAACAGGTGTCCTCTCAAAACCACCATCTTTGTTTGAGTTTCTGCTAACAACGCCTTTTGTCTGAAACACCCACCTGTCCAAGGCATCATGGGAGTTATGTCGGTTGAGTACCACCCTACCGTAATTTTCCTCTCTGCAGAGAAAACAAAATTATGTTACATAGAAAGTTACCACAGTATTTAGTAAGTGCAAAACAAGGGAGATGGGAAAGAGTCCACGATTTTTGGCAAGGTTCATTCTTTTTCCTGCAGCTATAAGAATATCTATTTTAACCAGTCACAACTTGAAAGAACACAGCAGAAAGAAACAAGTTTTTCAGTACAGATGATCATTTTTCTAATTTATCCCATGAGATTACCACATGGTTTTTTAAAAATCAGAGCGTGGGAACACAAAGCCATCTACTTTGTATATATCAGAAGAGCCTTTTCATGTAGGAAAGGAAATACATAAGTTTTATACAAACATATATTAAGTTAAATTTGATAAAGCCCACTATGTCTGGATATTTTTATTTGATGGACTTGACAGTTTTCCCTGACAATATTTGTGGTAAATAACAATCATTCAGAGGAATCGTAGCCTATTTTGAACTATGAGAATACATAGGTTGCCCTGTTTGATCCCTAAAATAGCTCTATGAAGAAGGTACATCCTCATATTAACATTAATAGAAGTTAGTACATCACATTTCAAAGCCATGTCTTTTTTTAGCTTTGTACAGTGGACTTAAGGCACAAGCAATTTTAAGAAATGTCAAAACATGTAGTAGAGCCTTTGGATTTGAGCCAAGGCAGAGAGTGAGTATCTGATCCTATGTCATGTCAACCCAGCCAAACTTGAAATATCACATTTTTCCTGGTTCTTCACCACTAATGTTACTCAACACCCTGGGACTACTTTTAATAAAGCTATAAAAGAACTGTAGTGTACTGTTTAAAAAAAAAAAAGATGAGCAATGAAACTGAAATGATGCCAGCAAATATATACCTTCTAAGACACTAAGAGCCCATTTGCCTTCTTAGGTTTTCCTTCCCAGAACTTGTAAGCAAGTGGCAGGCACCAGGCCGCATTCCCACTGGAAGAAAAATCACAGCACACGCCCAGAAATGGGCCAGTGGGAGGGAGGGAAGCACCAGAGCCCGTTTCCCCTCACTCAGCAGCTGCCATGCCATCCACGCTGGCTTCCCTGGGCCTTGAAAGGAGGCACGCCTGGCATAAAACCATCGTTCCTAACAACTCTGGTTTATCTTAAATATCTCTATCTTCACCCATCTGGGTAAATATTTCCAATCCAAAATTTCTTGTCTACATTTGACATCACTCTACCATCACAGAGAAACAGAAATGCTATATCAGGCTCTGACAGAAACAGTGTTATTTCATGCAAGGAAATGGTTGTTGTCTAGTAGTGGTAACTCCAAAAGTTAGAGTGAGTCTCCAAGCATTCCTCTATTCCCTTAAAATAATAAGATTTTAAAACATTTTTATTTAACCATCAAAAGTATGTTCCTCAAATAACTGCATATGGGCAGTTTTGTACAACATGTATAAGTGCCATGCAATGCAGGACTTCTTTTTTGTTGTTGTTTGTTTTTATTTTATCGTGGGGATCGAACCCAGGTCCGTCCATATGGGAAACGGACGCCCAACCATTTGAACCACATCTGCCCCCAATGCAGGACTTCTTGACCTTGGCACTATTACTATTATTTTAGGCTGGATAATTCTTAGTTGTAGGGACTTGTCCTGTGCGTGGTAGGATGTTAAGCAGCATCCCTGGCCTTCACCTACTGGGTGCCAGGAGTGCTCATTCCCCAGTTGTGGCAACCAAAAATGTCTCCAAATATTGCCAAATGTCTCTTGGGGGGAGGGGGCTGAAGAAGCATCCTCATTGGCAACCACTGGTGTAATGGAAAGAGAATGGGTCATATTAAAATCTCAGTTCCACCATGCATAGCTGTGCATCATTAGACAAATTACTTACCTTCTCTGAGTCTCAGATTCATCTTCTGTAATATTACCTACCTTGTGTGGTTGTTGTGAGGTGTACTGATGCTTAATATGTAGCATACCTAGCATCAAGCCTGATGTATAAGAGGAAATCAGAAAATGTATGCATATGTGTATATGTAATCTGAGTTGGACAAATGTCTATTGTAAATTTATATGGGCAATGAGGTTATATGCCAATGGTCAGAGTTTTCAGGATCTTTAAGTATATAGCGTAGAACCAATGCTCAAATCCTGCAACAAGTGTTTTTTGGTGTAAGATTTTTCCCTCCCAAAGTAATATCACAACAATCACCACCCTTCCAATACCTAGTGGTATATGGCCACTTGGGACTAGAGTGACTTGGTAACTTTCAATTTCACTTTTGAATATAGAAATTTTAGATAAATTATTATTAAGTTTGTGGATTGGGAATCATACTATTAAGTGTGTTTCAACTGACATGATTCACATGTGTCGGTAATCTTACCATGGAATAAATGGTTCCTTTTCGGAAACTGGAAATTCACATTTTCTTTTCAATTTACCAAGTAAGCCCAAATGTCAGTTCTAGTTGATTACCATGAAACCCTGCTCTCTCTGGCTAATGGCCCACATTCTCTTAGATACATAGCTATTAAACATGGCAGCGAGGTTATTGAAATCTGATAGAATCAGTACATGCTTACGAAATATGATTTTAAAAATTAGGCCATGTAACAAAGTATTTTAGAAGGAGAGCAGTTGTTTTTCAGATGACCATGAGCTTCCCAAACAGAGAATGCCCCCTCTACTGATCCACCCACCCACACTCTCCCCCTTACTTTTCTTCTTCGGGACGTTTCTTTATCCAGCTGCCATCCTGCAAGAAAGTTCGTCTTTTGTTCACCTCGTGAAAATCCTGTTGCCTCAGTGTGGTCCCCTGAGAGGTGCTCTTCAGACCTATCAACAAAAGCACGCAAGATGGTGAGCTGAAAAAGCATGGAGGGGAGCGTGGGTTTGTTAGCCTACAAATCTTGAGAGGCACCTCTGATCGACCAGCATCAATCTTCTAGGCGGGCAAGCCCACTACGGTTCCAAAGTAGGATTTACTGGCAAGAAAAAAATCCCATACCCCATGATCACAGATCACATATGAAACTGCTCAGGTGCCAACTGAAACTGCCAGTGTGTACCAGGAGGTCTCATCTGGCTCCTGGGAATGTGGAACCAGGGGCCTGGGAACTATCAAGCCAGGGCTTAGTAGGTTGGCTTTTTTATTCAATAAGAAATATGCCTCAGAAGTACACAGAGGACTGTTTGTTTTGTTTTTTTAAAGACCAACACATTATATTTACACCAACTAGGCCACCTAGCAATCACCAAATCAGTGACTCATGAAGTTCTACATATACAATAACTAGAGGGGGGCAAAGGGGTGGTTCGGAGAAGAGGCAGCTAAATCTTCCCTGGCACAATCTCTAATGTATTTTTTGTAGGAGGTACCATGGATTGAACTCAGGACCTCATACATGGGAGGCAGGCACTCAACCACTGAGCTACATCTGCTCCCCACTGAGAGTTGTTTTTTATTCCCTATCTTTTTTTTAAAAGATACATTGATTACATCAATGTTACACAAAAATTTTAGGGGTACCCATATGCCCCACCTCCCACACCTCCCACAACCTCCCACCACAGGACTGTTTTTAAGGCACCTTCTGAAAAGTCATCAATAATCCTGGTGTATTTGATTACTAGTAACTTGATTTTTTGGCCCTACGGGAGCCTGAAGCACAGAAGCTCACATGCACAAAAAACATTTTTTGTTGATTAAGAAATCAATGGTTGAATTGCAACTACAAAACTAAAGGCTGTTGTACTCTTACTTTTTTCTTTCGTCTAACATTAGCAATGCTAATTAAATTAGACTATTGCTTCTAAACACAAAATATCTATAGAAAAGAATGAGGACCTATGCATTGTTTCTCCCAGATTAAGTTTTCTGAGGAAGAGAAACATCATCTACGTTACCATTTCCTGTGGGAGACGTTTTATTCAAGGTAAGATTGGACATGCTGCCTTCCAGTAAGGATCTGAAAGAAAAACAGGGATAGAGGAAGAACACAATGAATCCAAGAATTTATAAGTGACTGTTTCATTGTCAAATGAGACATTTTTCGATGACATTGACAAAGTCATATGATCTGTTATAACTAGTACATGACATAAAGTGTCCCAAAGAACCTGAGAGTTCAACTATTCCAATCTATTTTTTGTACAGATGAGAAAACAGCCCAGAGCACTTAGAGTCCCCAGCGTTGTATGACAAACAATTGGCTGAATCAGGCTGTCAATTATTTCATTTATTTGATCAATAAGATATGTATTAAGTGCCTACAATTTTCCAGTCAGTGAACCAGGAACTAGGGACAAAACGATGAGTAAGACAAAGTTTCTGTTCATGGTCAGTGCGGGGAGAGAGACAGAAATGGAACTCCCAGCCAATATGAAGGCCACCCAGGAAGGACGTGCGCGCACCGAGGAGGCACACTTGGTCTAGCCTGGGACCAGGAACTGGGTCCCTTGGCCGCTGCCAATGCTTCTTCATGGAACCCCATTGTCTTAAACAAAGTGCCCCATCTTGGGCAGGCAAGAAATCAGGGACCATTTCCCTTTTCAGGGCCATTGCTTAATCCCTTTAAGTTATTCTAAAATCAAGTTGATGCTTTTCAGATTCCTGAGCCCTGTTGTGAACAACCAACATTTTTCTTTCCTCACACCTTATTCTCAGCTAGTAAAGTACCTAGTAAGCAAAGCTTGTATAACATCATCATTAAATATTTTTATTGAATTTATTGAAGTATATCAATCATACATGAACATATATAAACTATAATTGTTCAGTAAGCATTGTGAACTTACAAAACAAACATGTATAACATAACTCAGGGCTCCCACATTTCACCCCACTACAAATACTTTGCATTGTTGTGAAACATTTGTTAACAAATTATGAAAGAACATTGTCAAAGTATTACTAATAAATATAGTCTGTATCTTACTGCCCTATGCTTTTTTTAAAGGATATATTTACTTACTTACTTTTATCCATTTTTACCCCTGCCCCTGTTTTTGCTGTTTTTGTGTCCATTTGCTGGGCAACTCTCTGTGTCTGTTTCCTGCCCTCTCTTCTCATCCTTCTCCTCCTGTCTTCACTGGAATTTGATCCTCAAAACCTCCCATGTGGGAGAAAGGCGTCCTACTGCCTATGCCACCTTAGTTCCTGGTTTTTTAGCGAATCTCATTGTGGCTCTCCTTTGTGCCACTCTCCTGTTATGTCATCATCTTGCTGCGTGGCTCGTGGGGCCTGGAGGCACACCCACGCTTGGGGCCTGGGATGCTCACCCGGGGCCTGACGGCACACTGCACATGGGGCCTGGCAGCCAGTGCACCTTCTATATATTTCTTTTTCTTTTTTATTTTTACCGGGAGTTCCCGGGGATTGAACCCAGGTCCCTCCATATGAGAGACAGATGCCCAACCATTTGAGCCACATCTGTCCCCTTGTTATATCTCTTAAGGTTGACCAAAGATACCTAGAGTTACAGTCATTTCCCATACAGGATGGTCATATAATAAATCAGGCTTAGTTTATCACCAGCATTCTAAAAACCAGACCTAGGGAGAAAAACTAGGTCTGGGGACACATGCATGGTTTCTAATATAGCAAATGTTTAGCCTACCCTGATTATCACAAAATCAGGTCAGTGAGAATATTCATATCATCATTAAATTTATTAAACATTTGCATTGGAATATTTCCTGATTTCAAATCATTGGAATTGGCTCTTTGTTCTGAATTACTAAAGTGATAAGCAAGCATGATTCAACTAAATGATAATAATGATTACTGATATTTTCTAATATTTTTAATGAACACTGTTAATTGAATAAGGTTTTTAAAAATATCTCTTGCCATTTAAAAGTTAATTATTACAGCCAATGGTTGAATCTTGTCGTTTGTGACATATCCATTGTGTACAATCTGCTTCTCTGATACTATGTATCCATGATATATGTATCTACAGTATATGCCATGTAGACCGAGGGTGGAGGCAGGATCCTACTCCTGCTTCCCAAAATGTGCCAGTGATATCCAAGGTAAAACCAAGGAACAGATTTGACCAACAGACTTTCAAGCTGTTAGTCTGCCATCAATAATGATCATTGTTTTCCATGATGTCCAACCCTAAGTTGTCACCATACTTCTGAATTCTTCCATTCTAGGTCATATCATGTAGCTTCATAATTGTCTGCATTACTGTTTCCTTTAATGGACTATGAGTTGCCAAAGGCAAAATATTGTGGCTTTCATACTTGTATTCTCTCAATTTAAAATAGAAAGTGACATTTGTTGAATGAATATTTTTGACTGAAATGGGTGTCCTAATAAAAGGAACACTTTTTTTTTTTTGGTTACATATCCCCCCCTTTCTGCTTGCTCTTGCTGTGTGTTCATTTTATTGTGCTCTTCTATGTTTGCTTTTTATATCCCCCCGTTGCGGCGATGTGCCAAGTCTGCCCACCGCATAGGCGGCTTGCCCCGCTCGTGGGCTGCTCGGCTCCATTTTCCCGGGCGGCTCGGCTCCGTTCGCAGGCGACTTGCCCCACCCATGGCGGCTTGCCCCCTCAAGGCGGTCTGCCTGCTTGGAGAGGTCCCCGGGAACCGAACCCGGGGCCTCCCATGTGGTATACTGTTGCCCTATCCACTGGGCTACAGCCGGCCCCGGGAACACTTTTAAAATAAAGGGAGTAGAACTGAATTACCACCCAGAAGAAAATTGAGAAGTATTACTCAATATTTATTTTGCCTATAGAGGTTGTAACAGTTTGGCATTGTTTATGAATTCCAAAAATAGTTATTGGATTATGTTTCTAAACTGGTCTGTCAGAGGAATCACTTTTAATTGATTAAATTATGATTTGGACTTTGATTGGGCCATGTTAGTAGGGCGTTGAGTGCCCACCCCTTAGTGGGTGGGGACTCACAGATAAAAGACATGGCAGCAAAGGACAGAATTGGAGTTTTGATGCTGGAGTTTTGAGCTGGAGCCTGGGAAGTGAACACACAGGGGAACACAGAGGAATAGAGATGGCTCCTTAGACACAGCACAAGCCCTGGGGAGAGAGACAGAGCTGTTAGCCTGATAGTCTATAGCTGGCCTTGTGGAGAGAGCACAGCAGCTGAGCCTGGAGAGAAACAATGCCCTGGGAAGAAAAGAACCCAAGAAACCAGAACTCTTGGCAGACGTTGGCAGCCATCTTGCCCCAACACATGGCAATAGACTTTGGTGAGGGAAGTAACTTATGCTTTATGGCCTGGTAACTGTAAGCTTCTACCCCAAACAAATACCCTTTATAAAAGCCAACAGATTTCTGGTATTTTGCATCAGCACCCCTTTGGCTGACTAATACAGAATTTGGTACTGGAGAGTGGGGTTGTGCTTTTGCAATTACCAAAATGCTGGAACAGTTTTATAAGTGGGTAAGAGATATTTTTTGGAGAAATTCTGAGATGCTTGGTAGAAAAGACCTACAGTGCTTTGAAGAGACTGTTGATAGTAATATGGACTCTAAAGAGACATTTCATGATGCCTTAGATGTAAATGATGAAATTATTATTGGAAACTGGAGGAAAGGCGACCCATGTTTTAAAGTCACAGAGAACTTAGCAAGATTAACTCCTGGTGTTTTATGGAAGACAGAATTTGAAAATGGCGAGCTTGGGCATTTAGCTGAAGAACTTTCCAAAGTGAACTCAGAGAATGCAGCTTGGTTTTCCTTGCAGCTTATAGCAAAATGCTAGCTGAGTTAGATAAGCTGAGAACTGAACTGTTGGGCACAAAGAACACAGAAACTGATTCCAGAACTTCCAAGTCTCTGGAAATCAAGCCCCCAGGTGATAGTGCCCTATTTCAGGACCTAACTAAATTTGGAAATTGTAAATCAGGATTGAAGATGCAGCTATCTAGGAAAGACCTGTGGAAAGTTTTACTGTCTGATGGCTTATACCCCTACTTCTTGCATGCTAAACCAACAAGTTTTTTGAAAGGGCTATATGAATGAAATCACTGTCAGCTTGGACTAAATGGAACATGGAAAGGATAGATTGAAGGAGAAACAGCTTTAAGAGGAAAACCATGGGAGCTGAGATCTGGAATTAAGACATTGCCTTGGGCCAAGAGAGGAACCCCACCCATGTGTACAGAGAGGGTGAGTTTGCCCCAGCAGTTGAAGAGGGTGGATGGTCCCACCCAATGTTCGAGGACAGTTTTGCTGCCCCAGGGTACAGAGAGGGCGGAGCACATTCCTCAAGGATTAGGGTGATTAAGATCAGCACCCCATAAGTCTGAGAGGGGTGGACTTGTCCCCCATGGATTAGGGAAGGCCAGGTGGTCAACTCATTGCTCTGAGAGGGTTGAGCCTATGTGCCAAAGGTTAGGGATGTTGTTGTCTTCACTTCACTGTTCTATGGGGGTTAAAACTCTAACCCAAAGTTTGGGTAAAGTGTGGCCATCACCCCAAAGCTCTTGGAGGGTGAGGTCTAGAGCTTGGTTGACACCCAGGTGCTTGATGGGAGTGGAATCAAGAAAATGGCCATTAGGCAAGCCTGTGGAAAGGGTAAGTCCTCATGAGGCTCCGAGGAGAGGAAACCATCATCTTAAGAATGACTCTCAGACTTTGACATCTAATGAAGTATGTCCTGCAGGTCTACTGAACTGTAGAGGACACTTGACTCATGTTTCCCTCCCAGTTTCTCCTTATGATAATGAAAATGTTTTTCCTTTGTCTGTCCATTTGTGTATTGGAAGTAGATAAATTGTTTCAGAGGTCTACAGCAGCCCAACTGTATTTCTTTAAACTGATTATGATATGATTTTGTACTTAATATTGTTACTGATTTAAGGTTTTTTGAATATTGTAATGTCTTTTTGGAATTCAGAAGGTGGAGTGTAACAGTTTGGCATTGTTTATGAATTCCAAAAATAGTTATTGGATTATGTTTGTAAACTGGTCTGACAGAGAAATCACTTTTAATTAATCAAATTATGATTTGGACTTTGATTGGACCAACAGAATTCTGGTATTTTGCATCAGCATCACTTTGGTTGACTAATACAGAGGTAGATAGGAAGTTTTTAAATTGTAAAGATATTTATTAAATATAAATTTCCTTTACTTGTATCTCTGTTCTTGGTTATTTCACAAATTCCTGATTTCTGATTTGCTCTTGAGAGACATGGGGTAACTTAACTTGGACACTTTTAGAGGTTAAGGCCTGAGTGAACATTATAGTTGAGCTTAACTGGGTGGAGAATTCTGGTGGGGCCTTGTGATCTTGGGAGGTGGTAGTTCTAACTTTGCTACTTTCAAAGACAGAATTTGAGTAACTCGTATTATTGTTTGAGTTCAACCCAAGAGCAATGACTTCACCAGAATCACTTTGCTCTTCCCAAGTAGGGCTTTTTGCTACACCTCAGGCCTGCTACTCAGCTCCTGCTCAGGGGAAGCCAAAGTAAACATAGTAAACTTATTTATAAATAGAAGGGAAGCTGCCAGACACACTGAAATCACAGATTTGGAGAAAAACTGGTTATTTTAGTCAACCACTGGGTGGGAAATCCCAAAGTTCCTTAGCCATGACAAACCACTCTTTTTAAAGTATTAAGAGGTTAAGGTTACCTGCTGTACTAATTTGCCTGGGACAGAGCAATTTCCCTGGGACTGGGTTTCCCCAGAAACACATTATGACTAGGCAGTTTGCCTTTGTGGGCCCTTTCCTCCTCATGCACACACAAGTTAAAATTTATATTTTATGCCCTGATCATGATGACAGAGTGAGACTCTCCATCCTCCTACAAAAGTTGTGAACAACCAGCAAGAACTGGCAGAAGCATCTTTTTCAAAGCCCCAGAAAAGTTAAATGACTGCAGTCACAGGGTGAGTACCAAATCAAGAAAAAGGGATCCATCTGCCCCTTGGGATCTAAGCCCCTTCTCAATCAGAAGCAGAGTAGACATTACCTCCCCAAATCCTCAAGACTGAGGAATGAACAAACATAAGGAGGGGGGGTACAACTATGGACAAAAGTAGAAATTATTATTCCAGTAATGGAAGAATTTGTAACATTGATATAAATACAGTGGTCACCAGAGGTTCTGAGGGGAGAGAATAGGTGTAACATGGGGCATGTTGGGGACATTGGAATTTTTCTGCATGATATTACAATGATGGATACAGGCCATTACATATTTTGTCAAAACCTATAAAATTGTGCAGTACAAAGTGGAAACCATAGTGTAAACTATAGACCATGGTTAGTAGCAATGCTCCGATATGTGTTCATCTATTGTAACAAATGTACCACACTAATGAAAGTTGTTGTTAATTGAGGAAAGTGTGGGAGGGGGAGGGGTTGGGGTATATGAGAATCCCCCACATTTTCAATGTAACATTTATATTACAAAGACTTTTTTAAAATTGTCCTAAATATGCTCAAATTGTTAAAGGAAAACATGAACAAAGAACTAAAGGAAACCAGGAAAACTATAGAAGAACACAGAGAGAATATCAATATTGAGATGGAAATTATAAAAAAGGAACAAAACAGAGGTGAAGACCACAGCAACAGAAATTAAACATTCCCTAGAATGGTTCAATAGCAGATTGGAGCTGGTAGAATAAAGAATCAGAGAATGTGAAAATATGCTATTGAAATCGTTCAGTCTAAAGAACAAAAAGAGGAAAGAATGAAGAAAAGTGAACAGAGCCTGAGGAACCTGTGGGACACCATCAAGCACACCATATATACACAATGGGAGTCCCAGAAGGAGAAGAAAGAAAGGGGCAGGCAGAATATTCAAAGAAATAATGGCTGAAGATTTTCCAAATTTAAAGAAATACATGAATATACACATCCAAGGTGCTTAACAAACTCCAACAAAGATAAACCCAAAATAGACCCACACTGTGACATACTATAATAAAACTAAAATAAAACTGTCAAATGCCAAAGATAAAAAAATAATTCCGAAAGCCTCAAATGAGAACCATTATGTTACAAACAAGGGATCGTCACCTCAATAAGATTAAGTGCCAATTTCTCATCAGAAACCTTGGAAGCAAGATGACATATTTAATGTGTTGAAAACAAAAATTCCAATCAAGAAAACTATATATGAGAAAATTGTCTTTCAAAATTGAGGGCAAGATTAAGACATTCCAAAATAAACAAAAGATGAAGGATTTCATTACACTAAATTGGACTTACAAGAGATGCTAAAGAGAGTTCTGAAGAAAGGAAAGGACAACAGACAATAGAACAAAGCTGCATGAAGAAATAAAGATCTTCGGTGAGGACAATGACATGGATAAACATAAATGCCAGTATTATTGGATTTTTGGTTTTAACTCCTCTTTTTACTTCCTACAGGATTTAAAAGGCAAATGTCATGATAAATCAGTGATTTGGGACCCATAATATATAAATATGTAGTTTGTGACAAGAACAACATAAAGGTAGTAGGACGGGAAATATAAGAACTAGTTTGTGTATTTTACTGATGCTAAGCTTGTATCAAAGCAAAAGAGTTTGTTATAAATTTAGGATATTAAATGCAACCCCCATTGTAACTTCAAAGAAAATATGCAAGCTCATAGCTACAGGGAGTACAGATTGCAAGGGATAGGGGCAGGGGAAATGGAGAGCTAATGTATAATGGGTGTAGGGCTTCTGTTTGGAGAGATGGGAAAGTTTTAGTAACGGAAGGTGGTGGGGGTACTGCAAGATTGTGAATGCAATTAGTCCCATTTAATGGTATACTTTGAAGTGTTTGCGATGGAAAAGTTTATGTTTTATATATTTTCCCACAAGTTAAAAAAAAAGAAGAAAGAGCAACTAAAGTGACAACAAAAATTAAAAGCAATACATCATCCTGGAAAAGAACTAGCAAGGGAGGAGAAAAATATCAAAGGGACATTAGTGGGCCATATAAAAAAATGGAACAAAGACTAAGTTTTATATCAATGTTAAATTTCTTGAACATGATAACTGCATTTAAGGTGGCTATATGCATGAATATCCTTGTTCTTAGGAAATGCACATGGCAGTATTAAGTGTTCAAGAAGCATGATGTATACAACCTACATTCAAGTGGTTCAGAAAATGGATTGACATTCAGAGAGACAGATATATGGATATATGGATAAATAGAATGATATGGCAAATGTGGCAAAATGTTGAAATTGGTGGATCTGGGTATTGGGGGACTGGGAATAGGGTTATGTTGGAGTTCTCTGTAAGAGGTTTGTATTATTTTTGTAACTGTCCTGTAAGTTTGAAAGTTTTTTTTAAAAGTTTAAAAATTATATTTTATGACTTTGTTAACATAAAAATGATTATAATTCAGGCTAGATTCATTGTTGTATATTCATTATTCTTATTATTATATTCATCATTTTTCTTCTGATGTTAAAAGGAAGCAAAATTAGAACACTATAGTGGCCACTGAAAGACTCATGGTCCCTAGGCACAGTGTCTACTTTGCCTGATGAATAAGTCAGTGCTGGCTTTCAGTGGATATGGAAATTTCAGTTTTAAAACCAGAGCAGTCCTGGGCAAACCAGGATGGTTGATCATTCTAGGTGGGCTCTTACTTCCCTTGCAGGGTCCATTCAGCCAGTGTATGGATCATTGGGAAAAGTATTAAGTCTCATGTCAGAAGCTGGAAGCTCTAGGCCCAGCTTTATCACATTCAAATTCTGTAATCAATAAAACTGTTTCCAACTTGCCTAGGATACAAAGCAAACTCTTTTTTTCTTTTTTTAAACTTTATTTTGTACATTCAATAATTGAAAATATAAACAATTAAAAACTAAAAAGTAAACAGATGAATAAATACATACATTTCTCAATTAAATGTACTGGATATATATAAATTTTTTTTGAATCAAACAATATGTTACACAATATATTTGGTTCATAGTAATGCAATCATACAGTATTTGTCCTTTTGTGTCTGGCTTGCTTCAATCAACATAATGTCCTCCAGGTTCATCATGTTGTCACATGCTTCATGACTTTACTTCTTCTCATAGCTGCATAATATTCCATCGTGTGAATAGACCACAGTTTGTTTATCCATTCATCTGTTGATGGACACCTCGGTTGTTTCCAACTTTTGGCAACCATGAATAATGTTGCTATGAACATCGGTGTGCAGAGGTCTGTTTGCGTCACTGCTCTCAGTTCCTCTGGGTAAATACCCAGCAGTGGTATTGCCGGGTCACGTGGCAAGTCTATGTTCAACTTCTTTAGGAACTGCCAAACAGACCTCCACAGTGGTTGTTCCAGGCTTCATTCCCACCAACAGTGAATAAATGTTCCTATCTCTCCACATCCTCTCCAACATCTGTACTTCTCTGTCATTCTGATAGTGGCCATTCTGATAGGTGTGAAATGATATCTCATGGTAGTTTCAATCTGCATTTCTCCAATCATTAGCAATGTTTAGCATTTCTTCATGTGTTTTTCTGCCATTTGTATTTCTTCTTTGGACAAATATCTATTCAAGTCTTTTGCCCATTTTTTAATTGGGTCATTTGTCTTTTTACTATTGAGTTGTAACATATCTTTATATATCCTGGATATTAAACCCTTATCGGATATGTGACCTCCAAATACCTTTTCCCATTGAGTTGGCCACCTTCTCACTCTTTTGACAATGTCCTGTGAGATGCAAAAGTGTTTAATTTCAAGGAGGTCCCATTTATCAGGTTTTTCTCTTGTTGCACATGCTTTGGGTGTAAGGTCCAAGAAACAACCACCCATCACAAGGTCCTAAAGATGTTTCCCTACATTTTCTTCCAGTAGTTTTATGGTCCTGGCCCTTATACTCAGATCTTCGATCCATTTTGAGTTGATTCTTGTATAGAGGGTGAGAGAGGGGTCCTCTTTCATTCTTTTGGTTATAGATATCCAGTTCTCCCAGCACCATTTGTTGAAGAGACTAGTCTCCTTAACATGGACTTGGTAGGTTTGTCAAAAACCAGTTGTCCTTATAGGTGAGGGTTTATTTCTGGATTCTCAGTTCTATTCCATTGATTGATGTGTCTATTTTTATAGACATGCTGTTTTCATCACTGTAGCTTTGTAATATGCTTCAAGATCAGGCAGTGAAATTCCTCCCACATCGCCCTTCTTTTTCAGAATGCTTTTGGCTATTCAGGTGCACTTACCCTGCCAAAGGAATTAGGTAATTGCCTTCTCTAATTCTTTAAAGTAATCTGTTGGGATTTTGATTAGTATTTAATTGAATCTATAAATCAGTTTAGGTAAGATTGACATCTTCATGATATTTATTCTTCCAATCCACAAACATGGAATGTCTTTACATTTGTTTAGGTCTTTTAAAAAAATTTTTAACGTTGTTTTGTAGTTTTCTGCATATAGATCCTGGACTTCTTTGGTTAAATTAATTCCTAGGTATTTGAGTCTTTTTGTTGCTATTGAAAATGGAATTCTTCCCCTGATTTCCTCCTCAGATGGCTCAGTACTAGTGTACAAAGACATTACTGATTTTTGCGTGTTAACCGTGTATCCTGCCACTTTGCTGAACTCATTTATTAGCTCAAGTAGCTTTGTCGTGGATACTTCAGGATTCTCTAAGTACAGGATCATGTCATCCACAAACAGTGAGAGTTTTACTTCCTCTTTTCTTATTTGGATGCCTTTAATTTTTTTTTTCTTGTCTAATTGCCCTAGCTAGAACTTCTAATACAATATGGAATAACAGTGGTGACAGTGGGCATCCTTGACTTATTCCTGATCTTAGAGGGAAAGCTTTTGACTGTTCCCATTGAGTATAGTGTTGGCTGTGGATTTTTCATATATGCCTTTTATCGTATTGAGGAATTTTTCTTCTATTCCTATTTTTTGAAGTGTTTTTATCCAAAAAAAGGATGCTGGATTTTGTCGAATACCTTTTCTGCATCTATTGAGATGATCATGTGGGTTTTTTTTCTTCAATTTATTAATGTGGTGTATTACATTGATTGATTTTTCTTATGTTGAACCAACCTTGCATGCCAGGAATAAATCCTACTTGGTCGTGATGAATAAGTCTTTTGATATGCTGTTGGATTCAATTTGCATGTATTTTTTTTTTGAGAATTTTTGCATCTATGTTCATTAGAGAGATGGGTCTGTAATTTTCTTTTCTTATAGTATTTTTATATGGCTTTGGTATTAGTGTGATGCTGGCTTCATAAAATGCGTTGGGTATTTCCCTCCTCTTCAATTTTATGAAAGAGTTTAAACAGGGATGGTGTTAATTCATTTCTAAATGCATGGAGAATTCAACTGTGAAGCCATCTGGTCCTGGGCTTTTCTTTGCTGGGAGATCTTTGATGACAGATTCAATCTCCTTAAATGGAATTGGTGTGTTAAGTTCTTATATTTCTTGTAGCTTCAGTGTAGGTTGGTTGTGCTTTTCTAGGAATTTGTCCATTTCATCTAGCTTGCCTAGTTTGTTGGCATATAGCGTCTCATACTATCCTCTTATGATTCTTTTTATTTCTGTGGGGTCAGTCATAACTTCCCCACTTTCATTTCTGATTGTATTTATTTGCATCTTCTCTCTTTTTTTCTTTGTTAGTCTAGCTAGGGGTTTGCCATTTTATTGATCCTCTTAAAGAACCAGCTTTTGGTTTTGTTGATTTTCTCTATTCTTTTTTGTTCTCATTTTCATTTATTTCTGCTCTAATCTTTATTATTTCTTTCCTTTGCTTGCTTTGGGGTTGGTTTGCTGTTCTTTTTCTAGTTTCTCTAGTTGTTCAGTTAAACCTTTGAGTTTAGCTCTGACTTCTTTTTAAATATAGGCATTTGGGGCTATAAATTTCCCTCTAAAGACTGCCTTTGCTGCATCCCATAAATTTTGATACGTTGTGTTCTTGTTTTCATTTGTCTCAATATATTTACTGATTTCACTTGCAATTTCTTCTTTGACCCACCGATTATTTAGGAGTGTGTTATTCAGCCTCCACACATTTGCGAATTTACTTTTTTCCTATCTATTATTGATTTCCAGTTTCATTCCATTATGATCTGAGAAGGTGCTTTGTATAATTTCAACCTTTTTAAATTTATTGAAAGCTGCATTGTGACCTAACATGTGGTCTATCCTGGCAAAAGATCCATGGGCACATGAGAAGAATGTATAACCCCCTGAGTTTGGATGCAGTATTCTATATTTGTCTGTTAGGTCTAACTCGTTTGTCATATTGCTCAAGTTCTCTGTTTCCTTGTTGATCTTCTGTCTAGTTGTTCTATCTAATGATGTGTTAGATAGAACTTTTTGCATTTAAAGTCTGTTTTATCTGCTCTTAGTATAGCTACCCCTGCTCTTTTCTGGCTACTATTCACGTGGAGTATTTTTTCCCAACCTTTCACTTTCAGCCGGTTTGTACTCCTGGGTCTAAGGTGAGTTTCTTGTAAGCAGCATATGGATGGCTCATGTTTTATCCATTCTGTCAGCCTGTATCTTTTGACTGGGGAGTTTAATCCATTCACATTCAGTGATATTACTGTAAATGCACTCTTTACTTCCTCCATTTTATTCTTTGGTTTTCATTTGTCATCTTATTTTTGTCTGTCATTTTACTCTTTTGATTATCCTTTCTGCTATTCTTTCTTCTATACTCTTCTCCAAACCTCTCTCTCCTATCTTTTTATTTCAGGTTCTAAGGCTTCCTTTAATATTTCCTAAAAAAGTGGATTCTTTTTTGCAAACTCTTTCAGTTTCCATTTGTTTGTGAATATTTTATACTCACCTTCATATTTGAAGGACGGTTTTGCTGGATAAAGAATTCTCAGATGGCAGTTTTTCTCTTTCAGTTTCCTGATTGTATCATACCACTGTCTTCTTGCCTCCATGGTTTCTGAAGAGAAATCTGTGCTAAGTCTCACTGGATGTCCCTTGTATGTGATGGTTTTCTTCTCCCTTGCTGCTCTGAGAATTTTCTCTTTATCTTTGACATTTGACATTCTGAGTAGTATGTATCTTGGAGTAGGTCTATTTGGATTTATTCGGATTGGGGTACGGTATGCTTCTTGGACATGTAAGTTCATTTCTTTCATGAGATTTGGGAAATTTTCAGCTATTATTTCCTCTAATACTCTTTCTGCCCCTTTTCCCTTCTTTTCTCCTTCTGGAACCCCCATGACATGTATGTTGTTGCATTTTGTGTTGTCATTCAACTCTCTGAGCCCCTGCTCAATTTTTTCCATTCTTTTGTCTCTCTGTTCTTTTGTCTCTTCAATTTTAGCTGTTCTATCTTTGGTATCACTTATTCTTTCTTCTATCATTTCGAGTGTGCTGTTGTATGCTTCAAATGTGTTTTTGATCTTTTGTGTCTTTCATTCCGATGAGCTCTGTTACTTTTCTGTTCAGGGTTTCAAATTTTTCTTTGCATTTGCTCAATGTCTTCTTGATGTCATTTATCTCTTTAACTATATTGTCTTTCAACTTGTTAATTTGATTTTGGAAATTTGTGTACATCTCGCTGACTAGTTCTCTCAAATTCTGCATCTCTTCTGGGGCTTTGATGTATTCCTTTTCTTGGGCCATGTTTTCTATTTTCTTAGTATGGCTTGTAATTTTTTGCTGCTATCTAGGCATCTGATTAGGATGTAGTTTACTCAGATGCTCAATTTCTTTCTCTTTTGTAGGGATTTATTGGCAGGAGGCTGTGAGTTACCACTGGTCTTTGAGTTTTGGCTCGACCTAAATTGTTAGGATTGTCCTGCTGGTTGCTCAAAACTGGGCACTGGAACCAGTAATTGGTTGTAGAGTCACTTCCTAGGGCCTTGGGCAGGGAGGATATTGAGGCTGGAAAAAGCCTCTCCTACTTATTTTTAATTTTCTTGCATGCACTTTCTTGATCTGCCAGGAGATGGCGCTCTTTGGAAGTTCTCAGTTCAATGCTTGGTTGGAGTGTATTTGTTGCAACAGAGACCAGATCTATGTGATATAGCTTCCTTTCTGGAGGCTAGAAGCCTTGTAATTCAAACTTTCTCTGAGACAGTTCTCCAGCTTTCTCAGGTAGCTCCCTCCCTTTTCCTGGCTAGGAAATATTTCCATTCCCCTCTGAGTCCTCAACAATCAGTCCCTGTTAGTAGAGGAGATTGGGAGGGCTGTGTATCTTTAGCCCCTTGCAGGCTCCAAGGCAAACAATGACGCAGCCTCACCTGGCCTGACATGGCTCTTTGGCCACAGCAGATCAAATTTGTGAGTCAAAAGCTGAGTCAGCCTTAGGCTGTGTCCCCCTCTCTCCCCTTTCCTGTGGTGGTAGATACCTGGAGCCCCCTTTGTCTGTAGTCCTAGGCCCAGAGCCCCGAGAATTCTAAAGTGTTGGGGAGGGTGCTGGCAGCAGCTTCTGGTTTCAACTCAAGGTTCTATGGATGCGATTTCCCTCCTTTGTCCCTCTCTCCTCTGGGCCGTGTCCAGCCTTCGCCTGTTGTCCTAAACTCTAGAAGATCTTTTTCAGGGCTGTTTCAGCCTGTCCTCTAGCTATTTTTCTGGAGGAGAAGAGATTCCCATATCTTACTAGTCCACCATCTTCCCAGAAGAGCCGGGAAGCAAAGTATTTTTTACATATGGATATTTCTTGTACTGTTACTAAAAATGTATCAACAATTAAATCTCTGTGAATAACTGTTAAAAATACCCTTTTTGTGGAATGGACTAGAAATCACAGGCCATTGGAATTGGTAGTGTTAAAAAATAAATGTAGCAAAATCTTATTTTCATGTAATTCTTTAAAGGAATTATTTATTTCAGAGACTGAGGTCACCTGAGTTTCAAAT
Source organism: Chaetophractus vellerosus (assembly GCA_004027955.1). Lineage (NCBI taxonomy): Eukaryota > Metazoa > Chordata > Mammalia > Cingulata > Chlamyphoridae > Chaetophractus > Chaetophractus vellerosus. The sequence continues at coordinate 6,958 of PVKH010001327.1, read as the reverse complement.
ATACTCAACATCCAAATGATAATACTTTAGTAGCCTAAATCTAGTCAATTGGATTTATTTCACAGTGCCATCCTTCAGTTTCATTCCTATTAAGTTTTTAACTTGTCACAAGAAAGATGAAACTCTAATCTTGACACCTCCAAAAGCTGTTTCCAGTACAAATGTCTAGCAATGACACCAGTGACTAAATTTTTAAATATGGAAAATTATAGGAATAGATATGTGAAAGCTGTTGGGAAATATAAAAAATCATTTACCTTCAAAGTATTGAACGCATAACCTAAAACTTCTGACATGAAATCATAATGTCAAAGTCCATGAGGATGGAGGGAAAAATGCCTTTCCAACCACTGGCCCATCTTTCATTTCCTTTTTGCTGTCCAACACCAGAAAGAACTCGTTTTTACCTACTACCTAAAGCCCTCTGCCTAAAACATCTTCTTTAGGCTATGGGGGAAATCACTCCCCTTAAAGTTCTGAATCACAAAATCAGTCTACTCTCTTAGCTCTCTTTGGATGCATTTGAAACTATCTGACATCCCCTATTTCTTAAATTCGTCTTCTTTCAGCTTCTCCTCATCTCCCTATGGTCTTTCTCAACTTCCTCTAATACAGTAATTTTTAATTACAGCACTTGTCCTGGGAGTATATAGGTTCATTAAGTAATTTCTCCTCTAGCCCAATGCCAGCCCTAACTCCTCCTGTTCCAAAGAATTTCTTGGGCCACCTCCTAGCTAACCCATGTTTGTTTTTTGTTTTTTTTTTAATCTTTTAGTTTCTCTCTGCATAAAGAGTTCTAAGCTGTTACAAATTGCCTCTTGGTTTAACTAAATGGTACCTTTACCACCCCCTGCTCACTTTGCCTAAAGACAGGATGTGTGAGCAAAGAAAGTAAATTGGGGTGGTGCATGAGGAAAGAGAACAGGAAAAGTTAAGGCAAAAAAGAATGAAAAAAAGGACATGGAGGAAACTGGCTATAGCTCAATTGGTAGGGCTCCAGTTTACCACATGGGAGGCCCTGGGTTCAGTTCCCAGGGCCTACTCGAGCAGGCAGACTGCCTCGAGAAGGCAAGCTGCCGTGGGCAGGGCAGGCCACTGAAGGCAGGGCACGCTGCCATGGGCAGGGCAAGCCGCCATGAGCAAGAGCAAGGCCCCACGAGCAAGGGCAAGCCGCCGCGCAGTGAGCTGACTCAGCGGGTCACCACAGCGGGGGAGACAAGCAGACACAGAAGAACGCAAAAATGAACACAGCAAGAACAAGCAGAAAGGGGGGGATATATAATAAAAATTTTAAAAATGGCCCAGCATTGGACACACCATCGTAGGTTATCCTACAATACTGTTTTTAATAAAACTAGGCTGCCTGTACCCCTCGGAATAGAATTGTTTACCTTTATACCAAGAAGGTTGGGAAAGCACGAAAATCTTCACGTGGCATCTGCCCCGGCCGACTTTGAGGGGTTTGTGCTGTGAGACCTAAACTTCTTATGAGGTTATCTAAAACAAAACAAAACAAAATTATCAACAGAACCTATGGCAGTTCCATGTGTCCTAAGGGTGTCTGTGACAGAGTCAAGCCTGCCTTCCTGATTAAGGACCAAAAAATCATTGTGAAAGTGTTGAAAGCACAAGCAGAGTCAGGAAGATACATTTTTAAAAATGAAGCTTTTTTGAATATTGAAAATCAAGAGGCTTGTTTTTAAAACAAGCCCTCACTTTTTTCTAAATGAATGCTTTTTATACTTTTATACACAGTATCTCTAATGACAGGAGGGAACATGCTAGAGAGGGGTGGAGAGGGGGCAGGGTGGTGGTGGCAGTTTTCTCTAAAACCTTTTAACTAGATTAGCTCTCTGTACAGATGTCCATGCTTGTTCACACTTGTGAGACTTTCTGGAATACTGACCAAGGTGTGTGTATCCCAGGAGGTTCCAGATAAAGGAGATTTAATAACATTTTTGAACTAGGAAAACATGGGTCTAGAGACATGGAATAAATTATTTAGATTCTTAGAGTTCTCAAGTATACAATCATAAAAAGTATGCAGAACTATTGGCCCTCATGTCTAGAAGTAAGCCAGTTGTCATTAATGGTTAGCTATAAAATGCACTATTCCAGTTGATGATGGCAATAAAAGGATGAGTCATAGCCTAAAAAGAGTTTAGCAATTAACATAAAATGCAAGTCCAACGAATGTCGCTGTCATTTGCTTCCAAATTCTAGCATCACGTGGATTTGTACAACGGTAGACTGGAAACACTTAAGGAATAGAGTTGACAAAGACTTGATTAAAAAGCAAACTCTGAGCAACTGCAGACAGGTGCACAGCAATTAGTATGTAAAATTCTTATGCCAATGTCCTCGGCATGAGAAAACAGAAAATGATGAAAAAATGACCTGGCAGCAGGATAACAACAGAGGAGAAGCTGCGTGGGACCAGTAAAGACTGCCCTTGGACTGCTCAGCCAAGGCTTTCATCACCTCCCTCTTAAGGAAAGCTTGAAGTCAATACCCGAATTATACGGGATATTATCAGAGAAATAATGTTGTTTTAAATTAACTTCTCAGTGAAGTAGCTGTAGTTCATTCCACCACCTGAGTTCAGTCATTCAAAACATATACTCTTGTTCTCTTTACTAAATCCCCAGGAAAAAAAGAGTCTCTCAGGTATTGGCCTGGAAGGCAGCAGCTACAGAATGTAGTTGAGGGGAGGGAGGTTCACACTGGCAGTACCACACCCTCCACCCACATATCAGATTCCGTCCTTCCCAAGGGCCCAACTACTCCTGAGAGTAAAAGCCCATGAATATAATAAACAACAGGACTGGCTCCACAAGCCACAAATTAAAATGTGTCCCATTATGTCGTAATCACACCACACACACTGTGATAACATTTGCAAGCATTACTAAGGAAATTCACATTTCTATAACCATTCATGGTACTTTTATGAAGATGGAATGTAGCTCATTTATTGTTAGGAGGTGTTTTACATAAAAGAAATTAAATTTGAAAAATCATTGAGAAAATTCACTAAGACAAAAGTCAGGTTATCTGGCTTCTCATTCTGGGTCTGTTACTCCGATCCTGGCAAGTTGCTTAAGACTTCTGTGTTTTGTCTACCACATCTATAAAATTCATAATCCTCTGCTATATTCCAATGCAAAAATTGTCAATTAGACCTAAGATTTATATGAAACTAAAATTTCGACAAAAAATCCCAGCCTGTTTATCAGCATTATCTGTATATCCTGACACTTAGAATGTCCAAATGTTTTACTAAAATTTTTACTGATGTCATCTCAGTTTTCTCAAATTGATGTTTCTGATATTCAAAACACCGCAGTATGGCAAATATCAGAAAGTCAATACTGGTATTGTAAACTGCATTAAAATTCTAACAGCTTCAAGGTGGGGAAACACATTGCCTGACTTTATCTTTATATACTGTAGATCTCATTTCATAAAAAGTAAAATCATAGTCCACACATGCTACACTTTGGGGATTACTATAAATATTTTAAAAGCAAGTTACAAAATTCTTCAGTAAGCCCGAGCTTGAGCACTGTCACATCTAACCTCCGAAACTGCAGATGATCTGGTCAGCAATGGAAAACAATGAAAGATCCAGAATTTAAGGCACGGCCAGGAATACTGCAGGGCTGCCCCCTGGATGACACGAAGCAGCTAGTTGCAGGCTTTGAGTGTCCACCCCCCGTCTTATGTTAGAACTCTAGAAAAGGCATAAAGGTGAAAAGATGCACACACGTATTCATGGGGAGACACAGCTCTCCCGTCTTTACTTCTTGGTACATCCACGCAAAAATGGTGATTTCCCTCACTTGGGGGGATGGGGTGGAAGGGCACATGTTTGGCATCTCTCATAGCTCAGCAACATGCAGTGTTTTTAGCAAAAAGGAAAAACAAATATGACTTATCTGCAAAACAATATAGTTCAATAAATAATTTCACTGAAACTATCATCTGTGAAAACAGAGGTCCATTAAAAAAAATGTTTTCATATTCACTTGAGAAAATAGACCAGTGGATGCTGGTCCCTTGCCTTACAGAATTTACTACCCTTATGTGCGACAGGATTCACCAGCTAATAGCTCCCATACAGAAACTCAAATAGGCTGTCATCTCTGCGAGGCTGTAAATGTGCAAAATTGTCAAGAAGTTGAAAGCAATGTGATCTAAAAGCACAACAAGGGACAGCAGAGCTACTGATGAATAGAACAGTTCTTTTGGAGGCTGTCAAAATTTAACTAGAAAAAAAGACAAAGATAATATAGTAAATTCTAATTTTAATCATTTGTAAAGGAAACAGGGAGGTTATGTAAATAAAGCAGATGTATTTACATTTGCAAGTATAATTCAACTTACCTCTCTTGAGCAGAAAAGCAGGACTTTGGGGGCAAGCAGCCTGCAGTGTTTCCCCAGGTGGATCCAGCTGAAACTAATGTGTAACTGGAGTTGACTTAGTGTAGTTTCAATCTCTACCTGACTATTAATGAACAGTTCAGAGACTTCTCTCTCAGTGGCTGAGTCACTCAGGGAGGAGGTGGGTGGTAAGAAATAGGGTGTCACCTTGTACAAATACCAATTCAGTTCAAACAGTCTCACTCTCAGACCTACTGTCTTTGTGGGTCCTTCATATAATTTATGGACTTGCTATGCAAAAAAAAACTGTGCCTCTGTTATCAGCCTTTCAACTGCCATCAACAATACACACAACTATATTACTGACAAGGTGGCACAGTATCCAATCTATTGTGGTTTCGGAAAAAAAAAAAACTCAGGGAAGAAGAATCTCTATCTGCTCACAGTACCTTGAAGGCTGGGACACTTACACACAGGAAGCTCACTGCTTGAAAGAACCAAGTTCCTTTAGGAAAGAAAAGTCCCTGGTACACTGGAATCAGGAAATATTGAGGAATGGAATCTATTACACAAATTCTACACATGGAATATTTTTAATGAGAGGAAAATTATCCTGAGAATTAAAGAATTCTGTTCCTTATATTATGTCACCATACATAGAAATGTGAAGAGGATTCTTGATACTTATGTCATATCCAAGGGCAGCAGTAGATTCCAATGTCAAAGCCCACTTCCCCTGAGAGGAAGGGACAATGCACAAGAGTCATCCTAGATGGAGACTCCTAATACAGGTTCTGAAACATACCTTCCATGGTAGCCAGGAAGGCTTTAAAGAAGCTTAGAAAATCTGGAACATTGCTGAGAGAAGCCAGACCATTAGAATTTCCGGGGTCATCATTATTCATCTGTTAAATCAACAATTAACCAGTAAGACAGCTCCTGGAAGTACAGTCTAGCTGAGCTGTGTGCACATAAATGGTTATGACAAGGAAGTAGAAACATTCAGAGTGGAAGGCTCAGGCAAGTGCAGTCATTAAGAACTGGGAGACCACATTCCTTATTCTGGGCTAAAGAATTTGAAAATCTAAGGTGGAAAATGTTGGCAAGTAAAGCATGTATACACTTCTATTGAGCCCTTCTATGGAGTTATGTATGCAAAAAATTTTTTTAATGTTTCAGTGGTTCTACCATGAGATTGGATGTTAATATTACAAATGAGAAGTTAAAAAAAAATGTGTCTTGGCTTAGCTCAAAAAAGAAAGTAAAAGATATAGTCAGCATTAGAATCTAGCCACCATGAAGGGCTAAAACAGATTGAGTCACCTTGTAAGGATAAGTAGTAACTTATATTAGAGAATGTTTAAAGGTACATTTTATCCTTCATAAAACATAGAACCAGAAAAATAAGGTTTCACCTTGTAACAAAGTAAAAGACAGCTGTGTTAAGTACATTTAAGGCATTTGAGCTTCCAAGCAATTATTTCTGTCTGTAATGGAGAATTTCTCTGACATCTTAAACCAGGACATTTTTACCAGAGAGTCCCAGTAGTGTCTTTTCATTTAGCAGAAATCCCTGAAAAAAAGGACTAATTCTAAGCACCTGGATATATTCAGACCTCTTCATGCTAAACAGACACTCAGTAAAAGAGACTGCCTAGAATTAAGTATCTCAAAGTTTGAACAGCAAGATCAAGAATGTATTAAGGTGTGGAGGTGGCCTTATAGGCTTGGCCTAGGTTTCACTCAGGACATGAACTGGAAAGCCTTGAACATTCTTAGAATAACTTTGACTTCACCACGCCTATTTCACTGTAAATGGCAGAGTTCTTGAGTCTCTTTAGAATACAAGCTTTTTGTCTGGGATGGCAAATGAGCGCTATCTCAGGTGGCAATTCCAATTGATTGGTGGTAGCTGCGACAAAGGATATGATGAGGTTTAGTAAAGCAAGTTGGGACTCACCAGAAGACATCGTCATGGTTCATTAGCAACATTACCACACATTTTGGAAGGGGGAATGTTTGCTGACCCTGTCTCATAAAATAGAGACATTGCTTTGTATACGTATTGTATCCAGTGGAACGATCAGCTCAAATGAGCACTTACTGCTACATAATAAGGAAAATAGCAAACACTTATACAGCACTTACCATGTGCCAGGCATTGTTCAAGGCACTTTTCATACATTGACTAATTTAATCATTGTTATTAAATGAGTGTCACCTCCTCATCACCAATAGACTCCAAAGCTGATATTGAAAATGTGTTGAATACAAACAGGATAAATCAACATTTTCAAAGCTCACTAATCTGTTATGCTGGGACTTTGAGGGTTTGAAAGATAGAAGCCTCCCATTTTCCTTCAAGATGGAGAAAATAAATTTTAAATGCATTTTCAAACTAAGGATATATAAGGATGATCGTTACAAAGCCAGTTTCTCTGGCTGAGAGTAGACAGAAGCCAGAATCGATGGATTACCCTGTTCTTCAAGGGCCAGTACATTGCTAACAGATCTCAATGCACCAGCGTGATGTGGCGAGCTGGAGAACTCAGCAGAGAGCCCACAGAAGCCCTGG
>PVKH010001326.1:0-31083 GCA_004027955.1 Chaetophractus vellerosus | reverse complement strand
AAATCTTTAAAAAAAAAACAAAAAAAAAAACTTCTTAACTAAAGTAGCCTAATCAAAAGATCCCACCCACAATAGGTTCAAACCCACAGGATGCTTAATGCTTAAGCTTTAAGAACATGATTTTCTTGGGTACATCCAGTCTCAAACTACCACAGGGAATTACAAGAATTCTTATTGCTTTAACAAATGCAAATGAAACTGGTTGTTCAATTAGAACTTCTTCTATCAATTTTCACCTTGGCATGGCAGGTAAAGATCTAAAAATACATGGTATATATTTCCTTAAGCCAAAATTACCTACTAGATTATCATTGCAGCACCCACTGAGGGTGTGATGAAATAATTTTTTGACACTTAATCCAACTTTGAAACTGTAGGTATAAAGCATTTGAGTTTGAAGAGGCTTGGACAAGATAAAATATGGAGAAAGTTCCCCTCTCTACCTCTCTGCTGCCTTGAAGAAGGTAAGGGGTATGGTTAGTGTGAAAAGAATAGAGAGACTTTTCATCTCAAGCTTAGTGAAGGGAATTTTCAAAGGGTCGCATAGAAAACTTAACCTGGAGTCTTGGGAGGGAGGGGGAGTTGAGGAAAAGGTAGCTGAAAACAATGGTATTTGGCCCACTTCGAAATGAAAGACGAAAAACTAGGATTGGATCCGCTTGCCTAGTGAAAGAGTAAGGAAAGGTGACTAAGTTGAGAAGAAGCTGTGCATGACAGAGGTAAGTGTGCTCCATGAAGCAGATGTGGGCCACTTTGTAGAAAGCCAGTCTGGAATCAACCTCAAAGGAACTTTGCCTAAAAGTGCCACTTGGATATGTCGTAGTGCTCCAATAGAAAGCAATGTGTTGAACAGTTTGTAGGATGCCAGGGACTAAGGGCTGGAATATTATATTAGCCAGAGAAAAGCCAGCTCATCACTGAAATTTCAGTTTCTCATTGAGAAAATCTTAAGGAGCCCACAGGAACATTGATGAGAGAAAAGTCATCTTTAAAATCCAGCATTCCAACAGAATGTGCCAGGACCAGATAATAAATATTTCAGTCAAGTAAGACTTTTTAAAATCTATTATATCATATATTCTGCCTTGTTCACTGCTTTGAACTAGAGGTGTCAGAAATAACATCTAGAGAACAGGGGAAGCAGCAGGACAGAAGGAAATATCATGTAAAGATATTGAGAAAAGGTTGTGTGGACTCTTTCTTCATCATTGTGGGCATCCCAGACTCAAGTTCTATCAAGTTGAGGGAGGTGAGAAGATATAACTTTAAATGAGGTTTAAACTGTGCTGGTTAATATAACAGCTAAACTGTGACTGTTCATGTGACTAAGATGATAAGAATAATTTTTAATACCTAAGAATGACCAAAAAATTATAGCAGACTGAGAAAACACCCGAGGCAAGGAAGAATGAGTCAACAGGTTTAGATTAAAGATTGAAAAATTATTTTTATTTGAACTGTATTGAATCTATAATTTAAACAAAATGGTTATACTTGATTTTAGTCATAAATACCAGTGCATCAAAGCTGTCAACCTCCACGGAAACAAAATCACTCCTTTAACTATTACAAAAATATAGAATTCACAAAAAAAAAAAAAGAAATAGCAGAGTTACATATGTGTTATATGCCAATGAATAAATAAATGTTAGATTTTTAGCCTAATGAAATCTCAGGTTTAACTCATGTAGAGGTAGGGAAGCTGCCCTCTTAAGCCATGTCTAAAGATAATCTTTGCTATCTTTGGTATACTTTGCCTTTTGACATTTTCAATGAAACCAACTAAGTACGTGTTTAATTTAATCTATTATTGGCATTCTAACAAACTTAGGTGAAAAATTAGGTTTTAAATTCTTTATTTTTACTTAATTATTTCTTTTGGAAATCATATTTTAATGTCAAATAAGCCAATTACTATGAAAAATCATGCTTACAGTAACACAATTGCTTCATTAAAAAATATAGATATATATAATATAAAGGAACTTTTCAATACCACTTTAAATTTATAATTTTTTTTCTAAAGTTGATTTATGATAATTTGGCCTTGCAATTCTTAGCCAGGAAATTAATATTTGTTGTGAGAACTTAATATAAATATACAATAATAGTGTAAAATTCTGACTGAATACATTATGATCAATATTATGGCTGTGCACTGACAAAGAGACATTTTGTTTTTGATTTAGATGAAATTATATTCAATGACATCAATGTAATGTGCCAAAAGGCATGAATTTTAAAATGAAGTACTTATCTGTTCCTTGCCAAAGAAAACAACTTTCCACTATAAATAAGGAAGTGCATTCTATGTGAAGAGCCTCATAAAAACATCTATTTACAAATAAATGGTATTATTATTGGAGACATAAAGAAGTAGAGAGAAAATTGGCCACAGAAACATTGGGCTAAGTTTCCAGTTCACTAGCTTACTAGCTGTTGATCTTAGGCAAATAATTTAATCTTTCCATATGTGTTACCATATATCAGAAAGTTCCAACATAGTCAATATACACTTGGAGTCTGCTATAGAGTTTAGAAAAATTCCCTTACATAGTAACTCATTCCACTCTACTCCTATTAAAGTACTATATTTACCCTATTTTATTGATTAAAAAAGTTGAAGATTCCCTTTCCCACCTTTCCTTAAGACAAAGTCTAAGGGTATGGGGTGGATGAGGAAATCTCAGCTAAGTGTAGGGATATTGAAGAACAGATAAATCTATGCTTTGTTTCTAGCAAGATCCTGAGAAAATGGAAGATTTCCCTTTCCTTACCATGTAGTACACCTGGTCAAAGGGCCTTACATGTTACCTCATGATTCCAGAATGATTTGGAAACAGCATATATTTCCCATGTGCCAGTGGTAGGTAATGAAGTAGATCAAAGGGAGAAAAAACAGACCAGGGAGGCCTTATATTTATGTCAATGGGGATGCAGCAATGCTCAAACATGAAGGAAGATGGTTTAGAAGATGACAACATGGTTATGTGACAATGCTTGGGGCTGGAACTCATCCCTCTTTCCATATTGCAATACTCCTCAAACTTCTCAGAGCCAACTACTAACCCCAGGAAATAGGGTGGAAAAGTAAGATACTGAATTAGAGAAGATTATGATTATTTCCCTGATTAGAATGAAATTTCAAAAAAAATAATTTCCATTCAATGACTAAGATTATATTATTTTCAAAATTAATTGCTTGCTTATATTTTTAACATATATATATGCATTCAAAAGAAGTGTAATGACAAATGTTTTCGTATCTTTTTTTTTTTCAGAGCAAGTAAAAGTACTATTATCGAGATATGGAAACTCTTACCATAACTATATCATAAAATCAGTTTAAAGAGAGATTCTCATTGTGGACAATCTAGCTTATGGATATAATTGGTAATGCACTAAATTGAACGATCTCAATTACTTCCCCATGTAACTTTTCGTTGCAGCTACAAGCTCTGTTATTTCTTTGAGATGATGACTGAATTATCAGAAATTAAATATAAATTAAGTAAGTCAGCATAAGTAAGAACACTTATGCACAGGATATCAAAACTTCTTACAGTCTACAGAGATCATCCTGGCAGTTGCTCAAAAGGCTGTTTTCAAGGAAGAAGGACAGTAATATTCACTCTAATGAGTTTTCATTTGTCCTGCTATGGCATGGGACTTAAGATCTCAAAACAATTGGGCCACTGTGACTTAATATATCATTTTCTCTTGTTTTCCAAGTAACACAGTGTTGCATTTATATAGTGCCATTTCAAACTTCATAAATCAACCTCTGAGACAGAGGATAAACAGCCACATAAGAAAAAGCATGTGAACAAATGCTTGAGCTCACAAGTCACAGCTCACTGAGCAGCCTTCCCAAAAGCATCTACCTCAGCTCCTGTCAGTGACTTGCCCGGAACATGCTGCATTTTGCATTTCTTACCAAACTCACCCCGGCTGATGACATGCAATCAAAGCTTCAGAAAAAAATCAGTGAGTGACTAACCTTCCGAGGTCTTTGTTCTAGTCTAGGTGACTGGTGACAATGGATTCAGTGCTTTAAGACTAGTGTGGCATGACCAATTCACATGTTTTTTATTTCAGTGCCGAACTGAACAGGCTCTAGCATTATTTTTCCAAGTCACTAGAAAGTATCTTTTCTTGGAACATGTGCAAATTCATCCATTTCAGTCACTTTATAATTCAATTCTTCAGAAACTAAAGAGGGAAAAGTTGACCTTCTCATGCAAATGTGAAAATATCATGTGAACTTCTGACTTGCTATGGAAACAAGTGAACTAACATGCCTTGTCCAAAGTGAGAGTGAGAGGGATGCTAGTCAGAATGTGTTTCATATGATGGGTTTATAAGGATCTTCAGCTACCAGGATAAAAGTGAGTCTACATTCATTAAAATTTCAGAATCTTAAAACAAAAAGGAATAATCTTGAGATCCCTTCTCATAATTTGACATTGCCCTCTATCTGTTCCATAATGATCAATGGGTATTCTCTACCTTAGAACTAATCCATAGTAAACTGAGTGTTTTCTTGACAATTTTAACTTACTTTCACTGACTTTCTGCTCTTAATATCAATTGCAGTGGTTCTTCATGGAAAGACTATATTTAGAAGCCAGCACAATATCTCCTTTTCTCCAGTAGGACATCTCCATTACTCTGTGTAACTTTACAGAGCATTAAATGTTTCTGTGGAGTAACTGGAGCGGAAAAGCCATATAAAAGTATATTAATGGAACTTCCAGGAAGATGGTAGACTAGAAAGACAAGGAACTTTCTTCTCTCTCAGAAAAATAACGAGAGGACAGGCAGAAATAGTTGGAATAGATATCTTCTATGGTTTCCAAAATTGGAGGAAGGCTGGATACTGTCCAGAAGAGAGAGGGGCAAAGGAAAAGAATTGAGACAACAAAAGTGTGAGTTAAAAGCTGAGCTGCCAGCATCCTCCCCCACACTATAAATACTTTTGAATACTCAGGCATTGGGGCTGGCTACAGACAAAGGGGAACATAGGGATCCACCTCCCCAGGAAAGGGGAGATAGAAGGACACAGCCTAAGGCTGACTCAGCTATTGATCCACAAATTTGGTCTGCTGTGTCCCATGAGCCCCTCCAGGCCAAGTGGGGCTGCACCATTATTTACTTTGGGAGCTGGCAAGGGACAAAAGAGATCTGACCCTTTCAATCTCCCTCTTTACTAACCAGGACTGGTGCTTGAGGACACAGAGGAAAGTGGAATGATTTCCTACTTGTGAAAAGGGATGAGGCTGCCAGTGAAAGTTGGAGAACTGCCTCTGAGAAAGTTTGAATTACAAGGCTCTTAGCCTCCAGGCAGGATCCTGTATCACATTGATCTGGTCAGTGTTGCAGCAAACACACTTAGCCCAAACTTTGAACTGAGAGGTGGGCAAGCAAATGCCATCTGCTGGCAGACCAGGGAAGTGAATGTGATGAAACTGAAAGTAAATAAGCCAGCAATTTTGTTGGCTTCATTTTTGGAGAGGTTTGGATCACAGAAGAGTCAAAACTGTGGCAGGGGAGGTTCACTAGTGTGGGATGACAGTGATGGAAGGATGTATGTGGTAGGTGGACCTGGGGCATGCCTCTAAGGCATATGAATATATTCAAGTGCTCATGGGGTACTGTCTTGGTGGGTGGAGACCCACGCAATAACCAAAAGAATATTGAATTCTCATCCTGGGGAATTCCGCTACATAATAGGATGGCAGGAATTCCCAAGTACAAGGGCTGTGACTAGTGGAGGAAGACAGGCCATTATCCCAGGCCCTTGATATTGATGATTATACTTATTAACCTTTTCTTGCGAAACTGAAACTTAGCCTAGTATTATATATTGCTTAAGAGTTACCTCCTGAAAGCCTTTTTGGTGCTTAAATGTTGCCTCTTTTTGGGGCACACTCAGCATATAAACACATTACCTGCCCCCTGGAATGGGACAAGACTCCTGAGGTTGAGCCCCCGTGGCACCAAGGAATTATTACCAAGTGCCAAGTAGCAATGCATCTGGAAAAAGATCTTGACCAAAAGGGGGAAAAGATAAAGACAAATGAGTTTATATGGCTAAGAGACTTCAAAGTGAGTCAGAAGTTCATTTCAGAGATTACACTTAGCATGTCTCAGCAGGATTTCATTGACTGCCACAGTAAACTGTGCCTCAAACAGTGGGGCTCCTGAGGGCTCTAGAGACAACCAGACACTACAAGCAGGGCAGACAAGCTCAGGAATTTGGCACTTTGTCTGTGGGGCTCACTTTGCAATTTACGCTCCCCAGTATAACAGAATTAGACTCTTTTAAAGTTTCCCTATACATGGCCCTTCTGGCCCTTTTATTTGAACATATAATTAACAATATTTTTGTTAAATGTATGTCCAAGAGACTTAATATTTGGTCCATTCATGTTCCAGTTGAACCCTGAAGCTCAGCAGAGTTGCAACAACTACTCTCCAGTTCATTGAACTCATCCAGGACAACTAACAAGGAGATGGTAATGGACAATGCCCATTCCAAGGAACACAGAGTGTCTGCAACTGCAAGTAAGATAGTACCATCCATTTTCCCCATGGGATCTAAGTGCCCTCTTAATTAGAAACAGAATGGTATTACCATCCCCAAATCCTCAAGATTGGGGAATAAACAATGGACTAAAAGTGACTTATTATTATATTATAGACATTATTATTCTAGCAATGTAAGAACTTTTATCATTGATATAAAGACAGTGGCCACTGGAGGTTCTGAGGGAAAGGAGAGGGAAGAATAGGTGTAACATGCAGGCATTTTCAGGACATTGGAATTGTACTGCATGACATTGCAATGATGAATACAGGCCATTATATATTTTGTCATAACCTATAGAATTGTGTGGGACAGAATGTAAACTATGGTATAGGCTGTAGTCCACAGTTGGTGGCAGCGCTTCAATATGTCTTCATCAATTGTGGCAAATGTACACCACTAAAGAGGGATGTTTTTGGTGTGGGAAAGTGTGGGAGGGATAGTGGGTGGGGCATGTGGAAATCTCCTGTATTTTTCATGTAACATTTGGGTTATCTGAAGAACCTTTAAAAATAAAATGTTTTTTTAAAAAAGTAAATTAGTAAGAGAGGATTTTTCCAACCTTACAGCCTTCCTCCTCAAGGCCCTAGGAATCAGGTCTGCAACCCAATACTGGGTCCAGGGCCCAGATTTGAACAACTAACAGGGACAATCTTAAAAACCCAGAACAAGTTGAACCAAAAATCAAAGAACAGCAGTAACACACAGCCTCCCACCACTAAATCCCCAAAAAAGAGAAAAATTTAGCATCTGAGTGTACTCACCACCCTAATCACATGTATAGACATCAGCAAGAAATTATAAGCCATATTAAGAAAATGGAAGAAATGACCCAAGAAAAGGAATATATCAAAATCCCAGAAGAGATGCAGGACTTAAGACAACTAATCAACAAGATGCACATGATTTCCAAAATCAAATAAATGAGTTGAAAGACGATATGGCTAAAGAGATAAAGGACAACAGGAAGACATTGAGCAAGCACAAAGAAGAATTTGAAAACCTTAGTAGAAAAGTAACAGAGCTCATGAGAATGAAAGACATGTAGGTGAGATTAAAAAAAAAAAAAAACATTAGAGGCATACAACTAGCAGACTTGAAATGAGAGAAGACAGAATAAGTGATAATGAAGATTGAACAGCTGAAATTGAAGAAAGGAAAGAATGGAAAAAGTTGACCAGGTGCTCAGGGAGTTGAATGATAACATGAAATGCAGAAAAATACATGTCATGGGAGTTCTAGAAGGAGACAAGAAGGAAAAGGGGGAAGAAAGAGTTTTTGAGGAAATAATAGCTGGAAATTTCTCAACACAAAAGAAATGAACTTACATGCCCAAGAGGTTCAGTGTACCCCAATCAGAATAAATCCAAATAGACCTACTCCAAGACACATACTACTCAGCATGTCAAATGTGAAAGATAAAGAGAAAATTCTGAGAGCAGCAAAGAGGAAGCAAAGTAGCACATACATGGGACACCCAGTAAGACTTAGTGCTGATTTCTCATCAGAAACCATGGAGGTGAGAAACAGTGGTATGATACAATTAGGATACTGAAAGAGAAAAACCGCCAGCTAAGAATTCTTTATCCAGCAAAATTGTCCTTCAAATATGAAGGTGAATTTAAACTATTCACAAACAAACAGAAACTAAGAGAGTTTGTAAAAATAGAATCTAACTTTGCAGGAAATATTAAAGGGAGCCTTGCAACCTGAAAGAAAAAGGCAGGAGAGAGAGGCTTGGAGGAGAGTGTAGAAGACAAGAATAGCAGAAAGTATAACCAAAAGAGTAAAAAGACAGAAGAAAATAAGATATGAATATGAAAATGAAAGAATAAAATGGTGGAAATAAATAATGCATTTACAGTAATATCATTGATCATGAATGGATTAAACTCCCCAATCAAGAGACATATGCTGACAGAATGGATGATAAAAAACATGAGCCATCCATATGCTGCCTACAAGACACTCACTTTAGACTCAGGGATACAAACCAGCTGAAAGTGCAAGGTTGGAAAAAGATACTGCATGTAAACAGTAACCAAAAACAGAGCTGCGGTAGCTATACTAATATCAGACAAAAGAGACTTTAAATGCAAAAAAGTTACAAGAGATACAGAAGGCGATTATATATTAATAAAAGGGACAGTCCACAAGGAAGAAATAAGTCATAAATATCTGTGCACCTAAGCAGGGTACCCTAAAATACATCAGGCAAACTCTGGCAAAACTGAAGGGAGAAATAGGCATCTCTACTCTAATAGTTGGAGACTTCAAAACTCCCCTCACATCATTAGATAGAACAACTAGACAAGAGATCAACAAAGAAACAGAGAAATTGCACAATGTGATAAATGTTCTAGACCTAACATACATATAGAGAACATTGCACCCAAACTCAGTGGGTTATACATTCTTCTCAAGTACTCATAGATCTTTCTCCAGAATAGACCACATGTTAGGTCACAAGCAGGTCTCAATACATATAAAAAGACTGAAATTATACAAAGCACCCTCTCAGATCATAATGGAATGAAACTGGAAATCAATAATAGATAGTAAAGAGGTGAAATCGCAAATGTTGAACAAATGTTGAACAACACAGTCAAAGAAGAAATTGTAAGTGAAAATATTAAATATAGAGACAAATGAAAATATACTGAGACAGATATGTGATTCAGTGAAGGCAGTGTTGAGAGAGATTCTGTCCTGGAGAAAGCTCCATAAACACCTATATTAAAAAAGAAGAAAGAGATAAAAACCAAAGTTCTAACTGAACAACTGGAGAAAACAGAAAAAGATCAGCATGCCATTCCCAAAGCAACCAGAAGGAAAGAAATAATGAAGATTAGAGCAGAAATAAATGAAATTGAGAACAACAACAACAAAAACAATAGAGAAAATCAACAAAACCAAAAGTTGGTTCTTTGAGAAGATCAATAAAATTGACAAACCCTTAGCTAGACTAACGAGAGAGAGAGAGAGAGAGAGAGAGAGAGAGAAAGACACAAATAAAATCAGAAATGAAAGGGGAGAAGTTACGACTGACCCCACAAAAATAAAAAAGATCATAAGAGGATAATATGAAAATTTGTATGCCAACAAACTAAACAACTTAGATGAAATGGACAAATTCTTTGTAATGCACAAACAACCTACATTGACACTACAAGAAATACAAAACTATAACAAACCAATCACATTTAAAGGGATTGAATCCATCATCAAATATCTCCCAACAAAGAAAAGTCGAGAACTAGATGGTTTCACAGCTGAAATCTACCAAGTATTTCCAGAAGAATTAACACCAATCATGTTTAAACTCTTACAAAAAATTTAAAAGGAGAGAAAATTACCTAGTACATTTAATGAAGCCAACATTACCCTAATACCAAAGCCAGGTAAAGATACAACAAGAAAGGAAAATTACAGACCGATCTCTCTAATGGACATAGATGCAACCATTCTCAACAAAATACTTGCAAGTAGAACCCAACAGTATATCAAAAGACTTATACACCACAACCAAGTAGGATTTGTTCCTGATATGAAAGGGTGGGTCAACATAAGAAAATAAATTAATGTAATATACTACATTAAAAAATTGAAGGAAAGGAAACCATATAATCATCTTGATTGATGTGAAAAGGCATTTGACAAAATCCAGCATTTTTTCTTGATAAAAATACTTTGAAAGATAGGCATACAAGGAAAATTCCTCAATATGATAAAGGGCATTTATGAAAAACCCACAGCCAACATCATATTCAATGGGGAAAGGCTGAAAGCTTTCCCTCTAAAATTAGGACCAATACAAGGATGCCCACTGTTATTCAACATTGTGCTAGAAGTTCTAGCTAGAGCATTTAGAGAAAAATAAATAAATAAAAGTCACCCAAATAGTAAAGTCTCTCTACTCACAGATAACATGATCCTGTATTTAGAAAATTCTAAAATGTCTACAACAAAGCTACTTGAGCTAATAAATAAGATCAGCAAGTGTCAGGATACAAGATCAACACACAAAAATCAGTAATGTTTCTGTACACTAATACTGAACAATCTGAGGAGGAAGTCAGGAAAAAATTCCACTTAGAATAGCAACGAAAATCTCAAATACCTAGGAATCAATTTAACCAAAGAAATACAAGACCTATATGCAGAAAATTATACAACAGTGCTAAAATGAAACCAAGGCCTAAACAAATGGAAAGACATTCCATATTCATGGATTGGAAGACTAAATATTGTGAAGATATCAATCTTACCCAAGCTGATTTATAGATTTCATGTAATACGAATGAAAATTCCAATAGCCTACTTCAACAAAATAGAAAAGGCAATTACTAAATTCATTTGGAAGGGAAAGTGTACCCAAATAGCTAAAAGCATTCTCAAAAAGAGAGCAATGTGGGAGGAATTTCACTGACTGATCTTGAAACATATTACAAAGCTGCTGTGGTCAAAACAGCATGTTATTAGCATAAAGATAGACATATCAATCCATGGAATGGAATTCAGAGTCCAGAAATAAACCCTCACCTCTAGTCAACTGGTTTTCAACAAACCTACCGAAACCATGCTAACGGGACAAAACAGTCTCTTCAATAAATGGTTATAGGAGAACTGGATATACATAAGCAAAATAATAAAAGAGGACTGCTATCTCACTTAAAATGGATCAGAGACCTAAATATAAAAGCTAAGACCATAAGACTACTAGAAGAAAATGTAGGGAAAGATCTTAACCACTTTGTGGTAGATAGTGGTTTCTTAAACCTTAGACCCAAAGCATGAGCAACAAAAGAAAAAAATAGGTAAATGGGACCTCCTCAAAAATTAAACACTTCTGCACCTCAAAGGACTTGCCAAAATGGTGAAAAGGCAGCCCACACAATGGAAGAAAATGTTCGGAAATCACTTATCCAATAAGGAATTAATATCAATGATACATAAAGAGATATTACAACTCAACAATAAAAAGACAAATGTCCTGATTAAAAAAATGGGCAAAATACTTGAATAGACCGTTGTCCAAAGAAGAAATACAAATGGCAAAAAAAAACACATGAAAAATGTTCAACATCACTAGTGATTAGGGAAATGCAAATCACAGTTATAATTAGATATCAGTTCATACATATTAGAATGGTCACTATTAAAAAGACAGAGAACTACAATTGTTGGAGAGGATGTGGAGAGATAGGAACACTTATTCAATGTTGGGAATGTAGAATGGCACAACCACTGTGGAGGACTGTTTGGCAGTTCATAAAGAAGTTGAATATAGATTTGCCACATGACCTGGTAATACCACTACTGGGTATTTACCCAGAAGAACCAAGAGCGGTGACATGAACAGACATCTGCACACTGATGTTCACAGTGGGCATTATTCATAATTGCCAAAAGATAGAAATAACCTAGGTGTCCATCAACTGATAAACAAACTATGGTGTATACACACGGTGGAATATTATGCAGCTTTAGGAACAAATGAAGTAATAAAGCATATGACAACATGGATGAACCTGGAGGACATTATGTTGAGTGAAGCAAGCCAGACACAAAGGAAAAATACTGTATGACTAGACTGTGCTACTATGAGCTAAATATATTATGTAATCTTATGGAACTAATAACTTGAATATGTGTCACCAAAAAATAAAATGAGATTAGAGAATGGAAAGCTGAGGTTTAACTTGTGTGGTATTGGTAAAAAGGATGTGTGTTAATCTTTAAAGATTAAAGGTGAAAGTACAACATAATATTTGTAACTAGCAGAACTACTATATGAGTATGAAAGTGGTTTAAAGAGAAAGTTCAAGATCATGAATACTACTAAAAGGAAATCTAAAAAATGTAACATGGGACTGCATAGAATAGTAAAACAGCATGTGAAATATAAATATGGGTAAAATTGCATATATAAGACCATTTTTCTTTAAAGTGTAACTAATATATGTTAATACTACAAGATATTAATATCAGACAAAAAACATCATGCTAAGTGAAAGAAACCATACACAAAGTACTATATATTGCAAAATTCCATTTATATAAAATATAAATATAGATAAACTTACTTTAAAATATATTAATTGCACCTTCTAACCTATAGGTTATCATCTTTATTCTACCTCAAAGGAGAAGAACTTTATAGGATCAGGACAATAAAAGTCATTGGATAAACAAAAGCTAGAGTTTTCTGCAAGAGGATCAAAGATTGTGAAAGTTCCACCTTATGGGGAAATTTTTTTTCTCCTTGAGAATTGGACAGTGCAGCATAATAAACAATAAAAGATAACAGAGTATGTCTGTGTGTTAGGCACTCTTCTATGTGGTTTATTTGTCTCATTCAATTCTACACATCACTCTACAAATTAGGCACTATTAAAATGCACAATTTTATAAGTGAGGGAACAGAAGTTTAAAGAGTCTAAATGTACATAGATAGTAAATGATAGAGCCAAATTTCAAACTCAGTATGTTTAGTTCCAGAATCCTTAATTTTGTGTACTATGTTATACAAAGACCTCTCTAATATGGGGAAAAGTTAAATTCTTCACAGCCTGACAACTGATCTTTTTATTTAAAAAGCTAAAATTGCTTGGAAATCAACTTCTGGAAAGGCAGAGTAAAGATTTTGTTGAATTTTTAAAACTTAAAATCTGGGCAAAACCAAACAACCATTTTAAAATTGGGGCATAAATCAAAGCCCAGAAAGAACAAAATTGCCTGTCCTAGAGAATCTACTGAATATCAGTAAAACAATGGCATATGTGATGCTTTACCTTAAGCTATTCCCATTCACCCTCCTTTCCCAGCTCAGTAGATTAGTAGGTAGACCAAATCCATCAATATTGCAGACAACAGAGAGATCTGACTCTTTTTAGGGCTCCATTTAAAGCACCACCCTGAGGAACAAATGTGGCTCAAGCAGTTGAACACCTGCCTCCCACATGAGAGGTCCCAGGTTTGATTCCTGGTGGCTCCTAAAGAAGATAAACAATGAGCAGACATTGAGCAAAAACAATGAGCAGACAATTAGAAAAAAATGAGCAGACAATGAGCAAAAACCAAAAAACAAGAAGGGAGCAGATGTGGCTCAAGCAGTTGAATGCCTGCCTCCCACTTGGGAGATCCTGGGTCAGTTCCTGGTGCCTGCTAAAGAAAAAACAAACAGACAATGACCAGACAATGATCAAAAGACAATGAGAAGACAATGAGCGCAAACAATGAGTAAACACAAGGGAACCATCTTGGGGGTGGGGTGGAAACTGTAAGCTTACAATATAATAAATCCCTGATTAAAAACAAAAGAAAGAACCACCCTAAGAGCACAGTCAATATTTTGTTCCAAGTAGCCTCTGAGAAATCACTAATTTCAGAGTGTGGTGGCTATTTGATTTGGCTCAGAGCCAGGTCAACTCAAAGAACTCTAAGCAGAATAACCTGAAAGAAAGCCACATCTAGACATATCATAGTCAAATTGAAAAAAGAAAAAGAAAAAGAAAAAATTTTGAGAGGGAACAAGAGAATAGCAACTTATCATATATAAGGTATCATCATTAAGATGAACAGTTGACCTCATCAGAAACTATAGAAGACAGAATCTTGTGGGATGTATCTTCAAAGTGTTGAGAGGAAAAGATTGCCAACTATGAAATCTGTATCCAGCTAACCTCTCCTTCAAAACAAAGGAGAAATTAAGACACTTTCAGATCAACAAATACTAAGAAAAGTTATCACTAGCTGACCTTCCATGTACAAAATACTAAAGGGAAGACTACAGATTTAAATAAAAGGTAACAATCTCACATGAAGAAATAAAGAGCCTTGATAAAGGTATCTACATGAGTAAATATAAAAAACAGGATAGGGAGTGGGTGCAGCTCAGTGGTTGAGCTCTTGTTGTGCATGTACAAGGTCCCAGGTTCAATCCGCAGTACTTCCTTAAAAAAAAAGAGACAGTATAAATGTATCGTTTTACAAAACAACTGCATAAAGCAATAGGTACAAAATGGTTTTCATGAGATTTACAGGTATAAACATGCAATTTTATGATAACAATAGTTCAAAGGAGGGAGAAGGAAATGGAATGGAAGTATTCAAAAATTACCTCACAGGATCTAAAATATAAATGAAGGAGCGAAAGCTATAAAACTCCTAGAAGTAAACACAGGATTAAATGTTTGTGACTTTTGGCTAGGCAATGATTTCTTAGGTGCAATACCAGTGGCACAAGTAATAAATAAAAGCTATATTAGACTTCATCAAACTTAAAAAAAAATTATCCTCAATGGATATCATCAATAAATAAGGAAAAAGCCCATGGAATAGGAGAAAATATGTGCAAATTATATGTCTTACAAGGGACTTGTATCCAGATTAAAAAAAAGAACACAAAACTTCTTACCACTTAACAATAAAGAGACAACCTAATTAAGGAAAAGACAAAGGATATGTATAGATATTTCTCCAAATAAGATATAAAAATGGTCCAATGAGGACATGAACAGATATTAAACATCATTAGTCATTATGGAAAGGCAATACAAAACCATACCACTTCATACCAACTAAATTGATTAAAACCAAAAAGTCAGATAATAATAAGTATTGGATAATGTGAAGAAATTGGAATCTGCATTCCTTGCTGATGGGAATGTAAACTGTGCAGCCACTTAGGGGAAAGGTTGGGCAGTTCTCCAAAATATTGTACTTTACATGGGTTAATTTTATTGTATGTGAAATATATCTTAATAAAACTATTTAAAAAAGAAAAACAATGGAGCAATTGAACCAAAGCAAGGAGCAAGAATACAGACGGGAAAGAGACTTTCCTGTGTAGCTGGCAATGTGGTTGTTGGTTAACAACCACAAGAGAAACAACCAAGAGAAAACCACTGAAAATTCTGGTGTGTCCCACATTTGTGGAATAACTGGTAGAAATAAACTAATTAGAACTTTTTCCATAGTTGATGACTCAGTATTTTAAATCTGTGCATTTGACAATTACAAAAAAGGTCTCATTATTCTGTGAAATTAATATATTAGCGTAAGTACAAAGTTGCTTCCATCTCTGTGCAGACCATCCTAAGACTTGGACTATTATGTGCACAAAAGACAATTGTTATCAACTTAGAAACAAAATGAAAAAAGAAAAAGATGTAGATAGTGCCTGGAAAAGTACTGTTCCCTCAGTCATACTTGCATAAGTTTTTAAAATTACTGTAGTGAAGTTAAATTAAATGTATTTAAAACACTTAATTACACATTTCTTGACAGAGTCTAGTACTAAAAACTGACAACAGAGGCATATTTTTATTATTTTTGTTGTTATTAAACTAGCTAGACTTCATACCAGAAAAATTATTATGCTTTTATTTTATTGTGATTTTAAATTTAATATATAAACAGTTTAATAATTGCATATAGCTTACCATAAATTACAGATTCAAATATTTTTCTTAAGGATAAAAACCTCAGTCTGGTGGTCCCTAGGTGAAAATTACACTCAAAATTCAGGGTTTTTTTTCAGTTTTCAGTTTTTAAGAACAGAAAGAACAGGCAAGCTATAATCTGAACATAGTTGTGCCATAGTAAGACTCCATATTTTCTGAGTGAGAGTGTTATATTATACAAGTACACTGTGTATCACCCAGTACTTTCAAATAAAAACCCACCTTAGCTACTGAGAATGTAATAAAGCTTTGATAGTTATAATGAATTATTGTATCCTCAGTGAGATACTGGGTGGAAACAAGCATTTCCATTACCTTCTTCTTCCAAGATGGTACAGAGAGACTATTCACTCACTAAGTATGAATTATATCCTTAGCACCTCCATATTATTTTTCTATTTTAGTGTTAGAGCAGGAGTTCTTAACCTTTTTATTCTACAGACACCTTTGCCAGTCATGTGAAATGAATACTACTGTAATTTATTTATTACATACATGAAGGAAATGCTACATTTCAGTTAGAGGTCAGAGAAAATAAAGATAATAAGTTGATTTTTTTTTTCAATTCAAGCTCATGGACCCACTGAAATCTTTCCACAGAGAAACCCTGTGTTAGAGGAAGAGATTTCCAAGCCAACATTACTAAAGCTTTTGTCTTTTTATTTAACTATCATTGTGATTTAAAATATTCAATTCCTTAATTGTAAAAAAAAAAAAAAAAAACACAACTAAAGCATGCCATCAGAGCAAGTGTGTGATTAAGAAGTTGTATTCAAAGAGTGCCACTACAGGGGCCGGCTGTATAGCCCAGTTGGTAGGGCCCCGGTTTAGCACATGAGAGGCCCCAGGTTTGGTCCCCGGGTCTCTTCTAATGGGCGGGCCACCTTGAAAAAGCAAGCCAATGTGGGCGGGGCATGCTGCCGCAGGCAAAGACAAGCCCCCACGAGCAAGGAGGAGCCCCCACCAGCAGGCGGTGAGCTGACTCGGCAGGTCCCCCCAGCAGGGGGAGACAAGCAGACACAGAAGAATGCAGAGAAAAATGAACACAGCAAGAACAAGCAGAAAGGGGGCAATGTATAATAAATAAAATAATAAATCTTTAAAAAAAAGAGTGCCACTACAATAAAGCTTCTGGAAGGAGCTGTTCTGTTATATCACTTGCTGACCATTGACTTCTTGACTTTATTTTTATTTTTATTTTTTTTAAAGATTTATTTATTTTATTACATATCTCCCCTTCCCCCCACTGCGGTGATGCGCCGAGAGTGGTCACTGCGCAGGCGCGGCTTTCCCCGCTTGTGGGCGGTCTCTGCGTCCGTTCACGGCCGGCGCTTGCTTCAGTTCGCGGGTGGCTGGCTGCGCTCCGTCCGCGGGCGACCTGCCCTGCCCGTGGCGGCTCTTGCCCTGTCCGTGGTAGCTTCTTGCCCTGCCCACGGCGGCTCTGGCCCGCCCATGGCGGCTTGCCATTCTCAAGGCGGTCTGCCCGCTAGGAGAGGTCCCCGGGAATCGAACCCAGGGCCTCCCATGTGGTATGCCGGTGCCCTATCCACTGGGCTATCGAGCCGGCCCCGACTTCTTGACTTTAGTAGAAATAATTTTATGGTAACAATAACTTTGGGATTAATGCTCTCCTTTTTCTCTATACTCTGAATTATCAGACTAAATATTTGGTTTTAACCAAACTTTATTAAGAAGTGATGATTGCACAGGTAATAAAAATATGTGACATGGGTATGTAGATTATATTCAAGCATAGCCTGGGAAATAATTGCCTAAGCTAATATCTCTTTTTAGGTTCATTGCCATTTCTCATCCTGGTCTACAATCTATGAACAGTTCTAATCCTTCATTCATTCATTCATTCATTTATTCAAGGAATATTTATTAAGTTCACAGCATGTTCCAAACCCTGTAGGAGGTGTAGAATATGTGGCATAAACCAAACATAAATGGCACCAGCCTTATGTAGCTTAAAAACTAGTGAGAAATTCATATATTTATGAAGTAAATAAAATTTTGATGAGTAAATATATGGTATATGCACAGGATATAAAGGAAACATATAATAAAGGGTAAGACTCAAAGGAGTCAAGAAATAGTGTTTGACCAAACAAAGGTAATAGCTGTGTGAAGAGAAAGAGAAGTGGACACAGAAGAGATTTTAAATATAATTAAGAAATGAAACTGACAAAACTTAAATGGATATTTTTAAAAAGAAAACATGAATCAAGCTTGTTGTCACTAGGAGACAACAGACAAGGAGCAAGTCTTTGGAAAATTGTATAAATTCATGTCTGTTCATGCCATGCTGTGGGACCCATAGGTCATCAAAACTAAGGTAATTGTAAGATATTTGTATATTGATATCCAAAGAACAGAAGAGGATTTGGACAGGACAGAGAATTGTGGAATCATCATGATGGAAAATTAAACCATAAAAGTAAATGCTTTCACACAGGGGGAGTGGAAAGAATGAGATAATTTCAGAAAAAAAAGGGCAAAATTCCTGAATGCACATACTTGAAGAAGAGGGCCTCCAAATGGGATAAGAAGGAATTCTAAGAGATAGAGGAATCATGGAAGTCATGCAAATAGAATGTTCCAGGATGAGGAGGCTGTTCATTATTGAAAAAAAAATTGGAAAAATTAGGGAGTGAGCTATGTCCTTTAGAATTGATGACAGGGAAATCATAGCTTCATCAGGGGAGGGGAGTTGTTTCAGTGACGTGATGAAGGATTGCTGTAGATTAGGGAGTAAGTTATAAGCCATCAAATTGATCTTTATGACACATCATACCAATCATGCTCTTGTTTAAAAGTGCAGTAATTTTCCATTACACAAAAACAAAATATTATCTCTTCATCATGCACTCCCAAAACTCAGTTCAAACCACTGCCTCACAATTAAAATGCTTCTCACTGACTTCTTTATATCCCAGTAAAACAATAAACTCTTTCCTGTGTTAAGGGCTTTGAGAGTGCTTTTCTGTCTCTAAAAGAGCTGGTTTTACACTTTTATTTTAGAAGGTTTATTTCCTTTTTTATTTGAAATAGTTCTTTATATTGGATGTACATTAATTAAATGTCTGCTATAAATGCTCCAAGTACTTCTTCACTGTCTACTTTATATTATCAAAATGCATATTCTACAACTTTCAAACACCAAAAAAAAAAAAAAGGAGAGAAAAAAACAAATACTCTGCTGTATTAGTCAGCCAAAGGGGTGCTGATGCAAAATACCAGAAATCTGTTGGTCTATATAAAGGGTATTTATTTAGGGTAGAAGCTTACAGTTACAGGCCATAAAGCATAAGTTTCTTCCTTCACCAAAGTCTGTTGGCATGTGTTGGAGCAAGACAGCTGCCAACATTAGCCAGGGTTCAGGCTTCTTGGGTTCCTCTCTTCCCAGGGCTGCATTTCTCTCCGGGCTTAGCTCCTCTGTTTCCTCCACAAGACCAGCTGTGAACTGTCAGGTGAACAGCTCATCTCTTTTCCCAGGGACTTCTCTCCTTCCTCACCACCAAGCTTCTCTGTGTGCTTACCTCCCGGGGCTCTAGCTCAAGACTCAGCATCAGAACTCCAACTCCAGAATTCTAACTCTGTCCTTTGCAATGTCTTTTATCTTTGATTCCCCACCCACCAAGGGGCGGGGCTCAACGCCCTACTGATGTGGCCCAGTCAAAGCCCTAATCATAACTTAACCATGCCCAGATGAACAGACTAGTTTACAAGCATAATCCAATATCTGTTTTTGGAATTCATAACTATCATATCAAACTGCCAAACTGCTACACCTGCTAACACAAAAAATTCATTTACTAAAAGCAAAGCCTTATCTTTTAAACATACATATCAGATAATCAACAATCTTCAGCTTAAAATTTTCCAGTGGTTTCCCATCACAATTGTAATGGAAGTCTTACCACAGGCTGAAAGGACCAAATTATCTAGCCCCTCCCTACCTCTCTGAACTCAATCTGTACCACTCCTCCCCTTGCTTGATCCATTCCAGCCCCACTGAACTTCTCTTATTTCCTAAAATACACCAAGCTTGTTGCTGTTTTCAAGTCTTTGAACTTAATATTCTTTACTAGATTCTTCTTTTCACTCCTCTCAGCTGAAATGACTCCTCAAATGTCCCTGTGTTTA
This sequence comes from Chaetophractus vellerosus, assembly GCA_004027955.1. NCBI lineage: Eukaryota > Metazoa > Chordata > Mammalia > Cingulata > Chlamyphoridae > Chaetophractus > Chaetophractus vellerosus. The sequence goes on along the minus strand of PVKH010001326.1, from coordinate 10,878 downwards.
TTTTTCTTAGAGCTTGTATTCGCTATCTCTAATTAGCCTCTTGATTATTGGTCTGCCCACCAGGATAAAATTCCATGAAGGCAGAGTCTTTGTTTTGTCCAATACATTGCACAGTGATGGTGCTAACATTTTGTTTTCTTGAAAGAATGAATGAATGGATGAGGGTAGTACCTGAGGGATTTGTGGATTAAATAGAAGGGATTGTGTTGGTTTGTTTTTTAAAGATAAGAGAGACTTAAGCATTTTCAGTCCTGTTGGGAAGCGGCCAATATATGAGGACAGGTCGAATATATAGTAGAGAGAAAGACAAATTGACAGAATAAAACCCTTGGAAGATTTAAAACACAACACTATTCTCTACAGTAACCTACACTTTCTATTTCATATAAGCTACTCATACTTGCTTTAAGATGATAATTTTTCAAGCCCCGTGGTAACAATTTGGAGACAACAATTGCATTTTTGAAATATACTATTCTTGGGAGGAAAAGAACTCAAGAAAAGCCAGTGCTTGAAAATGAGGTCAATAAGGAAGACCATTTCAGAACCTTTTACTCACACTAATAAATGTCATTGAGCATGAGGCAAATGGGACCAAGGCAATAGCACAGAAACTCCAGGAGAAAATTATTTCTCCAATTTACAAGAGCTAAAACATGTAGGTGTATTTCTTTTGTTGACTCTCTGTACCTTTCATATCAGAGCATTTTCAATATCTGGTTTACTATCCTGTAGCTAAACTGTATTTCTTAAAGATCACAAAATGACCACAAAACTTCTTTAGGAAACGTTTATTGATCTCTCGCACTCTTATCACCTGTGCCAAGTATTGAGAAGCAGTAGTTAAAAAGATGGGTAATATATCTATATAGAAGTCACCTACACCATGATTAAATTTTAAACTAAAAACATAGTTGTAGTGGAACTTGGAGTGTGTAAACAACAGCAGATGTTTTTTTCGGAGGTAAAGCGAAGTAACAGTTCCTAAACCTAGACAACTGCAGCAACTTCTCAGATTGCTGCCCATCTGAGAAGTCCTACCTATTTATTCCATTAACCCAGAATTATTCTTCTAAAATATAAATTGAATGAAAGTAATAAATGTGTTCCCCTGATAGCCTAAAATGCCTCACTTATTCACTATGGTTTGAGTTACCAGGCCCCGTAAGGCTCTTCTTGGTCTGGCTCTTTCTTCTTTCCCAATTTTATTTACTTCTACTCCCAAACATTCACCTTAACTTCCAGGCATGGCAAACAGCACTACATTATTTGAAATAAATCATGCATTATACCCCTGGGACTTTTCACATGTGGTTTCCATTTCCTGAATTTCTAGAATGTCTCATTTCCTCCCTTAATGCATGTGGCTATTTCCTATATCTTCTTACACTGATATCTCTGCCTCTGTCTTAATACCTTCGGGGATTTCTATAGCACACTAAACTCACACCAGAAATTATCAAATTTTGCTGTAATTGTTGATATATTTTCCTGAAGAGGCAGTGCATTATGGTGGTTTTGGAAGAAAAACTACCCAATGTAGTTCCAGTAAGTATCAAATGTGAATCTTTGAACAAATAATATAGACTTTCTTGGCCTCCATTTCTCTATTTGAATAGTGGAATTAATAATCCCTAATCATTATCTGATGTGAATATACATTCATCACAGAACATGGTGTATGATAAGGCATCTGATGGAACAGAGTCTGTATTAGCCCCTGTCCCTTTATTCCCCATTGGTATGTCTCTGTATTACAATACTTGAAATGATACTGGAATATAACAGATCTCAGTAAATGTTATTGAACAATGTAATTAATTATTAACACTATAACTACATAGTAAGGCATGGGGATTATTGTTTCAATTGTCAAGCAAATATATTTTATTAATATTTAGAATCTCTTAAATATAAATGTAAAGATACATTTAGTATTTCAAATTAGAGATTTGTCTTCACCAACTACTTATTAATAATTTTCCTTATGATTCATTTCAAATATTTTTGATGAATTTTTTCTTCTGAAAGAGTCAAATAAGATTAAACAGCAAAATATAGGGAAAGATTATGTATTTAATTTGATGGCCAATATATTTCTTCCAATTTGTATGCTATAAACAATATAACATATTAATGAAAAATTGCAAATGTGATTTTAGAATTTAGTGGCTTCTTTGCAGTGTCTCTAGGAGATGTATTGTTATGTCCATTTTAAAGAATAGTTGAATCCCTATTGCCAAAGCAGCAATGTGTAATGGAAAGCATACTGTTGTCAAGAAAGAAACACTCGAGTCCATTTCTTTGTCAGGAACCAGACAATCTGGGTTCTAGATACAAATTGGCTACAATCTTTTTTTTTTTTTTTTTTTTTTTTGGCTACAATCTTGTTCTATGAATTTAGGCCTTTGCCTAACTCAATATTCTCAACAATGTAATGAATCTAATAACTCCTGGTCTCATTAATATCAAAGATGATAATGAAAGTAAATGCATTTTGGAATGTTTGAAAAATGTATATATTAAAGAGACTCTAAATATTAATAAAAGCATAGCAATTGGGTCATACCAATGCATTTGTTTACTGAACAATTTTTACTAAGAACAAAAGCAAATTAGAAAAATGTATGAATGGCTATTTGGGCTACACTTGATTATTTAAGGTAAATATTTTGAACAGGTGAGAGAATACTATTTTCTTTAAAAACATGCATGTCAAGCTAGGATAAATAGAGTAGCTCTATGTTAAATACAGAGATGAGTAAGAGAAATATATACTTAAAAAGATTGTAATACAGAAGAGGAGGGGTGAGTGCATAGTTTTAAACGGTGATTAGTTGTTGCTTGGATCTCTTTGATATACTTATGCACACACAGATATATTACAATAAATAAAAGGCAAAAATTAGCAATATCAACAAGAAAGAAAGAAAACAACAACTGATCCTCTTTCTATTACAAGATTCTGAAGAGTATTTCAACTAATTACAAAGCCAGTGGAAAAATATAGGGAAACATAATAGATGCCCATTTATGTTTTGTAGGCAGCAATGGAATAAACCTGCCTGTGTGAAGGAAGACAATTGAAACACTTCCTTTTTTCTCATTCTGGTATCCATTCAGGTGAAAAAGTAATTGGATCAATGGAGATTCAGCCAAATTATGCATTATTTTAGATTATAATTTTTACATTTTAAATTCTTCACATAAAACATTATTATTATTATTTCATACATCCAGTATTTGTTTTTTATTTTACCAATATTTTTTTACAATTTTGGGGTCTATTATTTTTCCTTGAATTTCAGCTCTCCCATGATGGCTCAGTTTCTTTCTTTCAGAAGTATATCCCTTAAAATTTTGTTTGTTTGTTTTAGAGAAAGTCTAATATTGGTAAAGTCTCTCAATTTTACTTGTCTGGTGTTGTCTTTATTCTACCTTTGCCCTTAAGAGTTAGTTTTGCTGGATATAGAATTCTTGATTGAAAGGTATTTTTTCTCATCACAATGAAGAAATTGTTCCATTCTCTTCTGGTTTCCATTGTTGCTCTTTTTTTTTTTTAAAAGATTTATTTATTTTATTACATATCTCCCCTTCCCCCCGCTGCGGCGACGCGCCGAGAGTGGTCACTGCACAGGCGCGGCTTTCCCCGCTTGTGGGCGGCTTCTGCGTCGGTTCACGGCCGGCTTTCAGTTCGTGGGTGGCTGGCTGCGCTCCATTCGCGGGCGACCTGCCCTGCCCGCGGCGGCTTTTGCCCGCCCATGGGGGCTTGCCATTCTCAAGGCGGTCTGCCCGCTAGGAGAAGTCCCCAGGAATCGAACCGGGGACCTCCCATGTGGTATGCCGGTGCCCTATCCACTGGGCTATCGAGCCGGCCCCTCCATTGTTGCTCTTGAAATTAGCTTTGAGTCTAATTATCACTTCTATGCAAGTAATCTATCATTTGTGGCTGCATTTTAGAAACTTTCTTCATTTTTTTTGGTATAAAGCAGTTTCAATATGATATTTCTAGTAGCTGACATAACAGAAATCCCCATGCTGTAAAAAATGCAATTTTATTTCTTCCTTTCCATATTAAATACTTGATTTCTACAACATACCTCATTATATTCAACATGTGCATCAGGTGTGTGGTTACTCACATAGAATTTTTTATATTTTATTTTGAAATAATTATAGACTCACAAGAAGTTGCATAAAACAACATGCCAGGGCATCCCATGTACCTTTCACATGGTTTCCCCTGATACTGTCTTTTCTTTGATGGCATTTTCTGATGTTTAAAAAGTCCATTTTAAAATTTCCATATTTATTTTTTCATATTTTCTAACACATTCTAAATTTATTCACCATTTCTTGTCTTTTATTAAATAGGACAAGAGATTTTGAATAAATTACTATCTCCAAATTCCATTTCCTATTTTCTATATTACAATATAGACTTTCAGTTCTGATTTTTAAAACACACATACATACACAATTGTGTTTAATATTTCATAAACAATTTTTAATATGCACTACTAATATATTTTAATCATTTTCTTATTAGCCCATTCATTCATTCTTGTTTCCTATCCATTATCTCTGAGTTTATTTTCCCTCCTTGTAAAGCACATGCTTTTAAATTATTTCAATGAAAATCTATAGGTGGTAATTCTATTATTCTTTGCATGCTTGAAAACATATTAATTAATTCTCACTCTTAAATATTAAATCATCTATATGAAGAATTCTAACTTGATATTTAATTCCCTGTTGTGCTTTCTAGATACAATTTCATTATCTTTTGCAATCTATTAGTTCTGAAGAGAAAATTCTTCAGTCTAATTTTATTCCTTTTAAAGCAACTTAAAGGTTTCTTTTTGTAAACTCATTATTTTGGGGGTTGATTTAAATGTGAAAAAGTATAGATTTCCTTTTTATATACTTATTTCCTTTTAAATTTTCTGTGTACATTCTATTTAAGCAACCATTTCTTTTTTCAATTCTGGAAATTTTTTAACCATTATTTTAACAAATATTTTTTCTATGCCTATCTTTAAGTTTCCTAATTTGGGAACATCTGAGATTTAAGCTGGAATTTTCAATTTAATTCTCTTTTTCCCATTACTTACCTTTAAAATCATTTGTTTTTCCCTCTCTATGCTTTATTTTTTTTTTTAAGATTTATTTATTTTATTACATATCTCCCCTTCCCCCCACTGCGGCGACGCGCTGAGAGTGGTCACTGCGCAGGCGTGTCTTTCCCCGCTTGTGGGCGGTCTCTGCGTCCGTTCACGGCCGGCTTTCAGTTCGCGGGTGGCTGGCTGCGCTCCATCCGTGGGTGACCTGCCCTTCCCGTGGCGGCTCTTGCCATGTCTGTGGCAGCTTCTTGCCCTGCCCATGGCGGCTCTGGCCCGCCCATGGCGGCTTGCCATTCTCAAGGCGGTCTGCCAACTAGGAGAGGTCCCCGGGAATCGAACCTGGGGCCTCCCATGTGGTATGCCGGCACCCTACCCACTGGGCTATCGAGCCAGCCCCCTCTCTATGCTTTAAAAAAGGAAATTTCTGAAGCACCATCATCCAGTTCACTGTTTATTTCCTCTACTGTGTTTATTTCAGCATTTATTCCAGCTGTAGAGTTTATTGATTTCAGTGACTATAATTTGAATTTCCATGAATTTTTTTCATAAATGCCTACTGTTTATGGATGCTATAATTTATTATTTAAATAAAACACTCCTTTTATCTTATTGAGTTATAATTTTGTATAGTAAAATAAATAGATTTTAAGTGATACCATTTGTAGCACACCCCAGTCATGATGCAGAACATTTTTCTTATCCCAGAAAGTTTTCTCATCCCTCATCCCTACAGAGGCAAACAATGTTCTGATTGGTATTACTGAATTTTTCTCTTCTAAAATTTTATATGAATGGAGCCCTTTATATCTTTTACTTAGAATAAGTAAGTAAAACACATCATTTATTTAAATACATTAAATAGGGGGCCGGCTGTAGCCCAGTGGATAGGGCGCCAGTTCACCACATGGGAGGCCCCAGGTTTGGTTCCCGGGGACCTCTCCAAAGTGGGCAGACCGCCTTGAGAAGGCGAACCGCCATGGGTGGGGTGGAGCCACTGTGGGCAGGGCAAAAAAAAGCCGCCATGGGCAGGGCAAAGCCACCACGGGCAGGGCAAGTCACCCCCAAATGGAGCAGATCCACCCGTGAACGGAAGCAGAGCCGCCTCCTGCGCGGTGACCTGACTTGGCATGTCACCGCAGTGGGGGGAGACAGAGCGGACACAGAAGAACACAGAGAAATGAACACAGCAAGAGCAAGCAGAAAGGGTGGGATATGTAACCAAAAAATATATATATAATAATTAAATAAATAAATAAATAAATACATTAAATAATGTGTTTGAGGATCATCAATTATGCTGCATGTATCATAAGTTTGTTCCTTTTTATTGCTGATTGGTATAATGAATGAATATCACATACATATTGTATGAATACATTTTTAATCCAATATCATATTGATGAATACTTGACTTGTTTCAAGGTTGGGGCTATTAGGAAACAATTCTCCATTAATCACTCACATTTCTATACATCTAGTCATTAACAGTCAATTTGCTTTGTACTGTCTTTCAAATATGTTTGCATAAGCCAACAGCCATGATGAAATAGAGACGTTGACTCCATCTTAGGCAGATCTGTTCAAATTTAAGAGTAACATAGATAGAAATAGCTCCTTTTCCTTCTTTGAGCAGATTTGCTTACATTGAAGGATACTAAAGATAGTCTCTCTCCAGAGGGAATATGGGCAGATTTGCCAACATCCTTTAACAAGACAAGGGCCTCTTAATCTCTTAATTCTCCTGAGTGCAACACCACTACATGTGCAAGCAGCACCTGGCCCCATCATGTCACCTTGTATAAATTGGAACTCAAGTAACTGTTGCAAAGATGTTACTCTGGCTAATGCTATTGCTATGAGTAAAAAACCACCTTTTGTCATTGACCCAGAGATTTGAGGTCTTTTTTCCATTATCTAAGAAACTGTAATAGACTATTTAGCTTGCAAATACGGTAAAATCTCAAACCTTTCACAGTTTCTGACTTTACAGTTTAACACTAGCTTTTTTGAATAAAGCTGGTACAAACATTCTTTTACAATTGTTTTGGCAGATGTATGTTTTCATTACCCTTCAGTAAACGCCAGTTGGGGCATTACTAGGACAAAGGTACGGGTTTGTTAAACTTTATTAAGAACTGCCAAGCAATTCCCAATGTTACACAATTTTATATTTCCACCTGCAAAATACAAGGAGTCTTTTGGCTCTTTGTTCCTCACTCTAACCCACAGTTGGTGTTTTCAATCTTTTTCATTTTAGATATTCAATTAGGTATATAGTGGTATCATTGTGTCTTCAAAAAACTTTCATTTTGAGAAAATTTCAAGGAAAATTTCACAAATACAAATAGTGCAAAGAGCCATTGTTACACTTCAATTATATTTTCCAATTTTTGGCATTTTACCATGTCTTCTCTCTTGCTCCTTTGGGAGCAATTTGCAAATATGACACACTAATTGTCCTTAGTGTATATATTTTTTACAAGGATATTCTTCCCTTTTATCATAATAAAACTTCAAAAAAATAGGAAATTAACATTGATACAATATTACCTAATTCAAAAATATCCTCAAATGTTGCAAACTGTCCTAAACATTTCCTTCATGGATATACCATATAACTCAAGGTCACATATATTTAGTTATTATGACTCTTTAGTCTCCTTCATCTGAAATTTTTCCTCACTCTTTTCTTACCTTTAATGATCTTGATTTTGGGGGAGGAAAAGCAAAGTTATTTTGTAGTTTGATGGTCAGTTTAGGTTTGTCATCAACAGTTCTACATTTTTTTCAGGAATACCAAAACAGTTAAGTTGACTTTTTTTCAGTGAATTCAAATAGAAGATTCATCATGTTGATTTGCCCCCCTACTGGTGATCCTAACTTTTATCAATTGGTTAAAATGGCGTTTTCCATGTTTACCAACTGAAAGTTAATAAGTATATTCATTTATTAATTAAGATGTAATTAGTAAGTATTTTATAGGGAGATGCTTCATAACTTTATAAATATTTTGGCCCTAATCAAACTTTTATCTGCCAGTTTTTACATCCACTAGTGATTTTGCTTTGAATCAATTATTTTGATGGTTGCTAAATAAGATTTAATTTGATTTAATAATTCTTTCTGATATACTAAGTGGCATTTTGTTATAAGACAGAATATCCTTTGTTCCAAATCTATTTATTTATCTATCTATTTATTTATTTATATCAGTGTGGCTTGATGGATTCTTATTTTATTCAAAGGGTTATAAGCTTTTACTACCATTATTTATTTGGATCAGCCAATAGTCCCAGACTTGGCTAGTGGGAAGTCATACCAGCTGGATACTGTGTTCTGTTGACTGTCCTTCATCATTCTTTGCATACTTTCTTAATTTGGGCACAACATGAGGTTCCAGGCCCATCTTTAATTTTCTGTTTTACCCTGGAATAAGACATTTCTCAAAGAGGCTCTAGTTGCTTTCAGAGTAAATCGTATTTCACAACCAAAACCTGGTATTAGGTCTGCTTATTGCCTAGAGCAGGGGTTTTTAACCTTTTTGTTCCATGGACCCCTTTGCCAGTTAGGTGAAAACCATGCCCCCTTACTAAGTTCACACTATACTGTGTATTATTTAATAAATATATCATACTCACACCAACATGTCTCCACAAGAATAATGTTTATTTTGAATTCCAATTCAAGCTCATGGATCCTTTTTTAAGAACCCTTGGCATAGAGGGACATGATTGTTTCTAGAACCTCTTAGCAGAAAGAGGTATGAAATATAGATATATATACATAAATCTTTCTCCATCCCTGTTTGCTCTCTCTCTCTCACACACACACACAAACACACACAAACATACACACACATACGGTCACATTTATTTCTATAGATTTCTATCTTAATATATTAAAAACCATTATTTTGCACTAATATTTCCAATGCCAATCCAACATCATGAGGTTTATTCTAGCTGTAACTCTTTCCTTACTGCTAATTTTCAATAGTCGAAAACCTGGATCCCATTGTCTTCAATATATTTACTTATTTGCTTAAAATCCTTCTGTATAGTTAATCTCCTGGCCATGTGGGCCCTTTATACAGCCCACCCCAACCAGCTCTGCATTTGTGAACATACTATCTGGGTCCAACCATAATAATTTTGAAATAAACTAGGGAAGAGAAAAGAGAGTAAAATTTATTTTGTCTCTTGAAAACATCAATTATTTCCATTTTATCCAGAGTAAATTCTCTGAATCATTTCTCTAAGTATGTGTGTGTGATGGAGCAAGGTTGTTTCCCTTATGTGAAATGAAATTTTAACCTCCACACTTATCTTGAATGAAGATTTTATTTTTATTTTTTATTTTTGTTGCTTTGTTTGTTTTTCTCTTCTCTCCATATTTTCATGTCTGATGGGTTTGTACTAGACTCCTCAATATTTTTCAATATAAATTTTTATTTTTTAAAAGATACTTAGATTACATAAATTTTACATTAAAAAATAAAGGATTCACATGTGTCCTGCTACCAACCCCTCCCACATTTTCCCACAATAACAACATCCTTAATTAGTGTAGTACATTTGTTACAATTGGAGAACACATTTTGGAGCATTGCCACTAAGCATGGATTATAGTTTACATTGTAGTTTACACTCTCCTGCTCAATTTTGTAAGTTATGACAAGATCTAAAATAGCTTGTATTTGTCATTGCAATGTCATTCAGGGCAATTCCCAAATCCCAAAAATGCCGCCATATCACACCTATTTTCCCCTCTCCCTCATTTCAGAACCTCCAGTGGCCACTGCCTCCATATGAATGATAAAAGTTCTTCCATTGCTAGAATCACAATAAGCCTATACTAGATTACCAGTAAGTCTACTCTAGTCCATTGTCCATTCCCTAATCCTGAGGATTCTGGGATGGTGATGCCCACTCCACCTCTAACTGAGAGGGGGCTTAGATCCCATGCAGCAGGACAATGACCATTCCAAAGAACAAAGAGAGTCTGCAACTGCAAGCAAGATTGCCCCATCCATCAATTTTTTAAAAAATAAAAAGGCTTACATTTAGTCCAGAAAACAAAACCAGTAAGAATAACCAACCTAAAAAAAAGAAAAGGGCTTGTAAAATGTATTTTATTTCACAAGATATTAAAAATATGTTATGAAGCAATAGTAATTGAAATGTCATATTGGTCTAAATACTGCCTGTACAGTAATTCGTGTTTTGATATGAAATATTTTAACATTATTCTGTTAGAAGCATTTACTAATGCTTCTATCATAATTTTTTGCTTCATAAGTTATTAAGAAAGTGTATATATATGTATGTATGTATATTACTTTTTAAATTCAAATATGCTTTTTATAACCTTGGTAATATTTTGCATGGTATCCTATTCCCTACTCATGTTTTGTAGGCCATATTTTATCACTTTAAATATATAAAACATAAGTACTTTATTAATGGTCTGATACTTGTATTATTTTTAATTTTGTGAGTTTGATTATATGCAAACTACAGGTGTTAGACAAATCTGTTAGCCACGTGTTTTACTTATTCTTTTCTTTTAAACTCACATCCACAACTACTGTACCTAAAGCATACTTATAATGCTAGTGTAACTTGTTCAAGATGGGATCCAAGCCTCAGCTGCATTCTGAAACAGAAATGACCAACCTTCTCCCCCAGGGCACTATGCTCTGGCACTGAATGCTGTTCACCTTTAAAGGACCTGTCTTCCTCCATGAAGAGTTCCC
>PVKH010001325.1:0-31090 GCA_004027955.1 Chaetophractus vellerosus | reverse complement strand
CCCCCCCTTGCTGCTTGTGCTTGCTGTGTTCGTTTGCTTTGCGTTTCTCTGTGTCTGCTTGTCTCCCCTTGCTGCGCCACCCTGCTCAGTCAGCTCACCACACAGCAGCCTGCCTTCTCCAGGAGGCCCCGGGAACTGAAGGGGCCTCCCATGTGGTAAACCAGAGCCCTACCAATTGAGCCACAGCTGGTTCCCCCCAGTAGCATCTTTTAAAGGTGACAAATAAGCTTTGCTGTTGTTTGTTTATTGTCCCATTTTTGGCCAGGGGGAGCCTTTTCAGATGATTTGCATTTTGTCACATCCCTAGTAATCTTTGACAGCTTTGCTGCTATATGGTAAGAATTTGCAAGCTTATATTGGACATTTATTGCCCCAGACCTGAAATCAGCCATTTCTCTAAGGAACCATGGTTCCTTTTAGTGGAAAATGGAATTAGGAAACCAGTTTGAATACTACAGATATTCATTACTGAAGATTAATAATATCATGAGTTCATATCAATGCTTTTTTTTTTTTTAAGATTTTTTTTTTTTATTACGTATCTCCCCTCCCCCCCGCTGCGGCGACGCGCTGAGACTGGTCACTGCGCAGGTGCGGCTTTCCCCGCTTGTGGGCGGCTTCTGCTTCTATTCACGGCCGACTCTTGCTTCAGTTCGTGGGTGGCTGGCTGCGCTCCATTCGCGGGTGACCTGCCCTGCCCGTGGCGGCTTTTGCCCTGTCCGTGGCAGCTTTTTGCCCTGCCCACGGCAGCTCTGGCCTGCCCATGGCAGCTTGCCATTCTCAAGGCAGTCTGCCCACTAGGAGAGGTCCCCAGGAACCGAACCCAGGGCCTCCCATGTGGTATGCCGGCACCCTATCCACTGGGCTATCCAGCCGGCCCCCGTATCAATGCTTTTAATTCAAATTCAGGACTATAAATTCAAATTGCCACTTTTTCTTCAACTTTTAAGCACTGGTAATGGGTAGATATGGGCAATTTATATAGCCAAATCAGATATAAATTCCATGACATGTATTTATCCATTATGTATTTCAGTGCCTGTTTTGTTTGTATTATTATGCTAAAATATTGGACAGGATCAAAAGACCAAAAGGTCAAAAGATGCCATAAAACATTTTCACAAAATCCTTTTCCTCTGCCTGCTCCAAGCTTCTCACAATTTTCCTGTCTGCCTTTCCCTGCATTCATTCTTTAGAAGTCTTCAGCTCTAAGAAACCCAACAGAAAGGAATTTATCAGTGACTCATGTAAAATCCAGCATTTAGCACCAGCTCCAACTTCTTCCCTGAACTCCAGGTTAGAATGGGCAGCTTTATATATAAATTTGCACCTGGATATTCCTCTTGGAGGTGTCTCTAACTCATACTGCCTAAAACAAGTATTTCTTTCCCTCTATCATTAACCCCTACCAAAACAAGCTTTTGCTCCTACATTTCTTAGATTATTTGGTGAAAACACCATCCACTAAATCATCCGTGTTAGAAATCTATGGTCAGACTTGATAGCTCTTATTCTTTCTTCCTAGCTACTCCATTTCTATCCCACCCCATCCCACTTCCAATTTAAAATCAGACCATGGTAGTTTTACCTCCTAAATATTTCTCAAATGCATTTTCTCTATCCCGATTGCCGCTAACTTAGTTCACTTTTATTCTCTCTCATACTTGTACTGTTGTAAGAACCACTCTTAGATCTGCTCTTTATATTGCCACCAGGCTAATCTTTTTAAAACATAAATCCAACTATAAACTACTCCAGTGGCCACCCATATCTATTGAAATAAGGTCGTAGGTCCTCAATATAGCATAAACATGGTGAAAAGAAATTAATTTTCTGAGCCTCAGTTTCCTGAGGATTATCATCCACCTCATGACAGATAACATCTAAAGCTCCTAGGTTTCGTGTGGCACATAGTAGACAGTCAGCTAGTACAGACAGCTGCATATATCAATTTCTACCTGGATATTCCTCGAAGTGGCATCTTAAACTTAGCGTGTCCCTTTACTTACCCTTCTTTTCTGTCCTTGTTTGATTTTAATTGCAATAGGGTGTGGGAATGAATTGATATCAGCTGGCAGGTTTTTTGTTTTGTTTTGTTTTTCAAGATTTATTTCATTTATTTATTTCTCCCCTCCCCCTCATTGTTTACATTGTCTGTTGTGTGCTGTTCTTCTTTTTAGGAGGTGCCGGGAACTGAACCCGGGACTTCCCATGTGGGAGGGAAGTGCCTAATTGCTTGAGCCACCTCCACTCCCTACTTTGTTGTGTCTTTCATTATGTTTTCCTCGTGTATCTTGTTGCACCAGCTCGCTGTCTTGCTCATCTTCTTTAGGAGGCACCGGGAACCAAACCTGGGACCTCCCATGTAGTAGGCAGGAGCCCCAATCGCCTGAGCCACATCCGCTTCCCAGCTGGCAGTTTTAACATCTTTAAAACCTTATTTGTATAGTTTGGAAAGTTAGCATCTGGTCTTGAGATGAAGCTGGATAGTTAACCATGGAAATTCTTACTAAATATCAAGTTTTTCCATCCTCCCAAATTATTTCAAGGTTAACTGTCTCTTTTTTACTTTCCATTACTCATCTTAGGCAGCCACCTCACTTTACATGCTAACAACCACACCATTTAAATCTCAAATCCTGTCATTTTAATCAGTTGATCTTTATAATATACATATATAAAAATGTGCTCTTTGTCTTATAAGAAATATAGACATTTTGAAATTTGATCTCCATTTCATTTTTAGTCACACGTTGTTTTAGGTTAATAATAGTAGCTAACATTTATTGAGTACTTACTTGATGTAGGAAATTTGCTCATTTAATACTGACTGCCCTAGAAACATAATTTTCATTATTCCTTTTTTACAGATGAGAAAACTGAAGCATAGAGAAGTAGAATAACTTGATTAAGTTCTTATGCCTGACTAATATATGGAGGAAATCAAAATTCAAAACTCATGAACTGTCCAATTAAACCATTCCATTTTAACATTTAGGTACTAGGCTATACCAGTATTTGGTAAAGAATTTTTCAGCCCGACTGCAAATCACAATCATAGGGTGACCCCCCCCCCCAAATGTGTATTGTTTATCAACTATCACTTTCCTAAGCATGTACAATACTTCATCAATAATTTGAAATAAAAAGGGAAGGAAGGAAATTATTTCTGATTTACTAAACAGTTCAAATTGCAAACTGTTTTGTCCTTTTGCTGCATAAATTCTTAACTAGTCATTAGAATTAAGTAATATTTATCTTTACTCAAGAATGTCAAATGAGTTCCAGATTAACTGTATAATTACACACATACATAATTTGTCTGCATACATGGAGAGATATGAGATATGTTTTTATAATAAATTGTCTAATTTATAATATTTCTGGTTCTACTCTCAGCATTCTGAATTGTTTGGTATTAGGTTAAGACTTTTTTAAGTCACATAATTTCCTCTTTTCCAAGTTTTGCTATATTATGATATTGCAATATTTCCAAAATATATTTGTCCCATGTAATTTTTTATTAGAGCGCATTATGGGACTAAGTTTCCACAAACATTTCGGGAAATGCATGTAATAAGTACGTGGCATACAAGGCACTTAACAGCCTAATTCTAATCTTCCTTTATAGCCTCTCATCCCTTATCTCCAGCTCTATCAGACTTTGTGCTATGAATTTGTAACCATTAAATTAGTGTGACTTGCTGGGTGTACTCATAATCCGTCTTTATTTTTGTCTTCCACTCTCCAATTAAATTTAATTTGAGGGGTTCTTCCCACCTGCCTGGAAGGGAAGTCTTAATAACTTTTCTGGTTACTTTTGGGAAATAAAAACAATCTGTCCAAGGACTAATTCAGAATTAAAACATCTCCTTTCCCACCTCAGGCCAACTACAAACTGCAGTGAAAGAATGGGGTTTCGTTGACTTCTGTTTTCACCAACTTTCCCCTTTTATTTCTCCTGCCCATTTGTTGACTATGGTTTCTGGCCCCTCCTGGATTGGGAGAGATAAGGGTTGAGGAAGAAGGAAAGGTCGTTTTAATAGTGTTAGCAGCATCTCCTAATGCTTATATAGCATTTACTGCCTGCTAGGCGCTGTTCTAAGCACTTTACACGTATTAGGTCATTTCCCCTTCAGAACTTTATGAGGTAGGTCTACCATTCCTTGTTTTAACTATGGTAGGAAGAGTAAGTAAGTGGCTTGCCTAAGGTCATACAGCTTTTAATGCCAGAACCAGAATGCAAAGCATCCACGCTCTGGCGTTTGTGCTCTTAACCCCTCCGCTACATTGTTCCTAGTCTTGGCCAGTGTTTTAAATCAGACTTGCCCTTTAGATTTTTTTCAAATGTGGCGCGCATTGCCATTGACCTGGAGAAGAGTAGAAGGGAGTAGAATGGGGTTTGGAACGCACAGCACACTGATCATTTCACCAGAAATCCTTTTCTGATCTTCACCTCTTAGAAGGTTGAAGGTGGGTGGGTGTAACTCAAGGTTGAAAATAGTTTTCCACTATCTCCTTGCATAGGCGACCTTGCGTATCACTTTGGAAGTAGCATCTGTGGTTTGGGGCCTCCACCGAATTTGCATCTGAAATGGTTCCCTTTTAACACGCTGTTGCACGTGTTCTCCAGCTATATGATTTAATTTCATGCCTTCACACCTTTGTTCAGGCAGATTGTATCACTTGCTCTGAAGGCATATTTCTCCACCGAACCACACAATCCTAGTCAAATTAAACATGCTTGATGGCCAGTCTCTCCAAACAGAAGCCAATTAACTGGGATGAAGCAGATGAACAAAGAACTATATATAGCCTTTCCATTTTGTTCCTCTTCCTCTCATTCCTCTGATAGATAAATCAGAAAATATGTTAAATGATGCTTTGCTTAGGCCAATCCTAGCAGTTTCATGTCTCTTTGTGACTTTACTTGTCCTGGGGAAGGACAGTGCTTTTTGCCTTTTACCCTTTCCACTGTGATATCAGACAGGGCACAGTTCCACACTGATCATTTTGTCTTCCAGGTTAGAATATTCAGCGGCTGGTTACATTTATTCAGCTTGAAATATGTAGTTATTGTTCTTTTTACTTTTCCCCTTCCCATATACCTTTACTGCATAGAACATTCCAAGGGATACTTATGTATTAGGCCCTGTTTTCATTTCCTAAGCTGCTGAAGCAAATACCATGAAATGGGCCAGGCTAAACAATGGGAATTTATTTGCTAATGGTTTTGAGGCTAAAAGGAAGTCCAAATCAAGGTGATGCTTTCTTCCCAAAGATTGGTGTTTTGGGACTCGCTGCCAGTGATCCTTGGCTCCTCTGTCACATGGCAAGCACATGGCGATATCTCCTGGTCTCTCCCTTCTCTTCCATCTTCATCATTGTCCAGTCTTTTGCTTCCTGTGGCTTTCTCTCTCTGTCTGAATTTCACTTTGCTTACAAAGAACTCAATAATGGTGTTAAGATCCATCCTGATTGAGATGGACCACACCTTAACTGAAGTAGCCTTATCAAAAGGTCCTACTTAGAAGGGATTCACACCCATAGGAATGGATGAAATTTAAGATGTTTGTCTGGGGTACATACAGCTTCAAACCACCACAGGTTGTATCATCTTTGAACTGACATTGCCCTCTGCATGCTCACATTTAGAACATGTTACAGTCCCAGATAACAGCCATTTGCCAATAAGGACTTGACTTGTCCTGATGGGCACAGCAGGGTGGCGAGCCTAAGCCACATCAGAGGATCCTGCTTTCACTAGGCCTTGTCCAAGTAATACCTCCCCTCTGATGCCTGTTCCACCTTGCACATTCAAAATCAGGCATTCTATTCTTTGCTTTCACAGAGCACTTTGTCAGACCTATAATTGGTATTTGACCCTTTTCTGTTAAGTGGGGAGAATAATGTCCATACCTGACAAGGATACCGTAATGACCAAATAAATTATCAAAAGGGAAGCATTTAGAACAGCACTCTTTAACTGTCATTATTTACAAGCTATTACTCTTCAATCTATGCAGCTCATTAAAAACATTAGCTCACAGACTCCACTATGGATGCCTTGGGGGGCAGGTAAGGGGAATGTATTTTAATGCTTTCTCTACCTTGAATTTTCTCACTATGATCTTTCACCCTTTTTTTTTTTTTTAACACAGTGGCCATTTGAGAACAATCTAAATCACTTTCCATTTTAACCACCAAACCATCAATTAATGCTTTATTTTATGTATTTTTTAGGATACTTCTGACTCATTGGATCCTTGAAGAGCATCTGTAGAAGAGGAAAGAGAAGATGGGTGTGAAAACATTTACTCATAGCTCCTCTTCCCACAGCCAGGAAATGCTTGGAAAGCTAAATATGCTGCGAAATGATGGACATTTTTGTGATATCACTATTCGTGTCCAGGACAAAATCTTCCGGGCACATAAGGTGGTCCTAGCGGCTTGTAGTGATTTCTTCCGCACCAAGCTTGTGGGCCAAGCTGAGGATGAGAACAAGAATGTGTTGGATTTACATCATGTTACAGTGACTGGCTTTATACCCCTTTTAGAGTATGCTTACACAGCCACTCTGTCAATTAACACAGAAAATATTATTGATGTTCTAGCTGCCGCCAGCTACATGCAAATGTTTAGTGTTGCCAGCACCTGCTCTGAGTTCATGAAATCAAGCATTTTATGGAATACACCCAACAGCCAACCAGAAAAGGGTCTAGATGCTGGACAAGAAAATAATTCCAACTGCAATTTTACTTCTCGAGATGGAAGCATTTCTCCAGTGTCTTCAGAGTGCAGCGTGGTAGAAAGAACCATTCCTGTTTGCCGAGAGTCTCGGAGAAAGCGTAAAAGCTACATAGTTATGTCTCCTGAAAGTCCCGTAAAGTGTAGCACACAAACAAGTTCTCCCCAAGTATTGAATTCTTCAGCTTCCTACTCGGAAGGTAGAAATCAACCAGTTGACTCTTCTTTAGCTTTTCCCTGGACTTTTCCTTTTGGAATTGATCGAAGGATGCAGCCTGAAAAGGTTAAGCAGGCAGAAAATACCCGGACTTTAGAATTACCTGGCCCATCTGAGCCAGGTAGAAGAGTGGCTGATTATGTGACTTGTGAGAGCACAAAAACCAACTTGCCTCTGGGTACTGAAGAAGATGTCCGCGTCAAAGTCGAAAGGCTAAGTGATGAGGAGGTTCATGAGGAAGTGTCCCAGCCTGTCAGTGCATCTCAGAGTTCACTGAGTGATCAGCAGACAGTACCGGGAAGTGAGCAGGTTCAAGAGGACCTTCTCATTAGTCCACAGTCTTCCTCTATAGGTATAATGTCTTCTGTGTTTCTCGTGATACTATAAAGCCAATTCAGCAAATGTTTTTAAGTGACTATTAGATACTTATGAAATGTAAAGAAGGGTAAAACATGATAGCTGGATTTTTAAAAAATGCTGTTAACATTATAATTCTTTTTTCATTTACACATTGGGGAAGAAAATATAGTTGAACAGCATCTGATGGGCCAAAAGCAAAAGGTATGAATTGTGAATTACTTTCAATGCAAAAAAATTACCACAAAACGGTTTTTAAAAATCCAGTTAATAGTTTCTTTTTTCTTAAAAATATCTTTTGAAAACTTGCATGCAAGAGGAATAGTCCTTGCAGCTGAGGAGTTAACCGACTAATTAACAAAGCAGATATATAAATAAATGGTTGCAATCAAATATTAAAAGTGCTAGGCTAGAGTTATGAACAAAGTGTTAAACCTTTCACAAAGAGCAAGTTAATTCTGTATTTGAGCTTTATATTATACATCTTTCTTAGTAAGTAAGAATTTGCCCAGGTAAGGAAATGGCGTTTTTGTAAAGATGAAAAAAAACCCAAAAACCCAGCATGTATAAAAGCAAAAGTTCAGAGATGTGGAAGATTATTGCATGTTTGGTAAGCACTGAATTCTGTGCAAACTAATGTGAATAAAGCATGGGTGCCTGAAAGGGTTGGGAGAAATGCGAGATAAGACAGAAAAGAACACTTGAGAGTAGGTTGTGAAGAATCTCGAACACTAGTTTCAGTTAGGATTACACTGAACTGTGTATCACAGAATCCTTTCTATAGTGGTTTAAACCAAAAAGGGTTTTACTTTGATCACCTAAAATGTCCATGAATGGGGAAGTGCAGTGGCTGTCCAATGTATTCAATGGCCCAGACTCCTTGCATATTTCTAATCCAGCCTTCTTTGTCAGTTTTATCCATATGCTTATTGTGTCATGGTTAAAAAAAAATGCTTGTTTCATCTTCAGCCTCTCCTAATAAGGGACAGCTCTTATACAGAGAAAGCGCAATATTCCAGAAATCCCTCTAAGATTTCTGCCAGATCATGTCACCTGTTCTTTCTTAGCTGCAAGGGAACCTGGGAAGACATGTATGTTAGTTGATTATATAACTGCCTCACACAAAATTAGAGAAGAGTGGATACTGGGTATGCAGTTATCAGTGCCTGCCACAACTAAGCCAAGTAAGCATGGATTTTATCCTATTGGTAGTAAGGGAAGCAAGCATACTGTAAGCGGAATAAAAAATAAAACATATACAGATATTTTAGGAAATTTATTTGGTGTTGGTATGTAGGCAGAGAGAAGAGGCTTAGAAGCCAATTGCAATAGACTTGTCTCGATATGAGTGGAAATGCTTAGAAGAGAACAAAAAAGAAAATGACTATTTAGAGACAAGGAAAAATCAGTACTACCTGGTGATAATGAATATGTAGATTGAGGGAATAGGAGGGGTTCAGAGAACTCTGGATGACTAGGAAAATAGTGATAACATATTATTATATTCATTGATTTTCAGTCACAATTTTTCATGTTTCATCATCTCCCAAATTCATGTATTTCTTAAAACTGATGATCTCTTAGAGTTTTTCTTTCTTAGTGGGACAAAAAATAATGATAACCAAATAATGGGTGGCATTTAGAGTCTATTAAATACAATAACTACAGTATTAAAATCAGTGCAAGTAGGCAGGAACCCAGTTTTAAGAGCAAGTCAGCAAGGTCAGTTCAATGACCAAGCAATATCATGTCACAAAACACTTGAAAATGCAGGCCTGGTGAGATCAAGACTGAAGATTACTAATTGGGGGTTTTTATTTTAGCAGTAGCAGTTTGAATCTCAACAAGAAATATGTGCATAAGAGTCAAAACCAAAGGACTCATCCTTTGGAAATATATCTATTCATTGTTGGGAATGTAAAAAAAAAAAAAAAAGCCAACAAAGAAAAATAAAAGGATTTCTGTCAAAGAATGGACAACCAGGAATTACCCACTATAGATCATAGTACCAAATTCGGTCAAGATACTTTAGAAGAACTAAAGCAACCACACATCCAATAAATTATTTGGCAGGAGCATAGCTATTTTTTTATATGACCAACTTTTTATTAAATTACTAGAGTCTTTAAATTTTGGAGATACATTGGTACCTTCTGAATAATAAGCTGCTTAATGAATAATTACTATTTTTTTTTATTATTACATATCCCCCCCCTTCCTGCTTGCTCTTGCTGTGTGTCCTTTCTTCTCTGTCTTTCTATGTCTGCTACTTGTCTGCTACTTGTCTCCCTCCGTCTTTGCGGCGACGCACCGAGTGGGCCCTCCGCAGCGGTGGCTTGCTCCATTCGAGGGTGGCTCCATTCTGTTTTCACGGGCGGCTCCGCTCCATGTTTTGCGGGCAGCAGTCCTCCGTGTTTTCTGCGGGCTGCCTGACTTCCACGGCAGTTCGCAGGTGGCAGCTCCGCTTTTTCACGGGTGACTTTGCCATGCCCAGGGGGGCTCCGCCCTGCCCGTGGCGGCTTTTTGCCTTGCCCACGGCGGCTCTGCCCCACCCACGGCAGCTTGCCTTTCTCAAGGCCGTCTGCCCGCTTGGAGAAGTCCCCGGGAACCAAACCCGGGGCCTCCCATGTGGTACCCCAGCGCGCTCTTTATCCACTGAGCTATCTAGCCGGGCCTAATAATTACTATTTTAGTTGTCATTCTGAAACCACAGAAACCAAATAGCAATCTAATTAAATAACTTGCTAACTAGACATGTGAAATAGTCCATTTTTTGCCACTCAGGTATATCTAATCGGTTCACATTTTGCATTTAGGATCTAATTAACATGATTAAATAGAGAAAGAACGTAGGTAGAAGAATTTATTTATAGTATAGACTGTTTATAATATAGAGTCTAAATAAAGTGGACATAGGAACAACTTCTGTGGTTTGAATTTCATATAATCAAATATACCAACAACATTTTATTCCCCTGCTTTCGTGTCACATGTATTTATCACTTGCAGCAAATCTATCTTAACTCTAAATCTACAGAGTAAGAGCCATACAGAAAAAGAATGTGTTCCTGGGGTGTAGTAGGCAGGCAGTACATATGGGAGGGGGGGAAAGGAAGATGTGCTAATAATATATTTATTATGAAATTCTAAAGTAACAATTTGATTAGCCACGAAATTAATTTAAATAGGGTTTTACCTATTAAGTTCCCTTTGTGGCCAGTTGCCCAGCAAAAGTTTATGGAATCAGACGCCGCCCCCCCCCCCCAACTTAGGGCAAGTAAAATTAATAAATACAGCAAATTTAGAGGGGAAGAAAGGACTTGCTACATTTAGGATGGGTCTCAAAATAATAGGCCATCAATTTCTGGTAGAGTTCAAGGAGGATTTTTATAAGTGAGAAAGT
Organism: Chaetophractus vellerosus; assembly: GCA_004027955.1. Classification (NCBI taxonomy): domain Eukaryota; kingdom Metazoa; phylum Chordata; class Mammalia; order Cingulata; family Chlamyphoridae; genus Chaetophractus; species Chaetophractus vellerosus. Next base: position 20,366 of record PVKH010001325.1, on the reverse strand, counting down.
CTTCATAGTATGGCTTTGTTATTTATCTTGAAATATTCGATTATCTATGTACACCAAAGACAAATATAATAGTTCTAGATAATGCTGTCTACTATGCTAACAGAAATTTAGTGGTTTTTTTGCGGTGCTGGGGTTGGGGATTGAACCCAGGACCTTATGTGTGGGAAGCTGGTGCTCAACCACTGAGCTCCTTTAGTGTTTTTAAAACTCTAAAATTTCTGCCATAAAAAATAAATTATGGACAGTGGTTAAGGTATTAAGAAATAATTTGACAATTTTCAGTAGCAGTAGTGAATATATAAACTTGTTACAGTGGGCAGCTAGGGTAGTAATGGGAGAAAGCTAGGATTGCACCGTTGTTCATATGGAGAGGCATTGTAGCATAATGGTTAAAAGTTCAGGCCTTGGGAGTCCAACAGATCAGGATTCTACTACATTTCTGACACTTAATAGATTTGTGATTTTGAGCAAGTTTAACTTCAGTTGAGTTTCCATAGCCTTAAAGTGATATTAAGTGAGATGATATCTTTTAAGTATGTCATTGCCCTCCAGCCAAAGACCACCAGGAACACACCTGTAGTTGGGGTGGTAGTTTAAGATGGGAAAATCTCTCAGTTACCCCAGATACAGAAGATAAGTTAGTGGCAGCAGGCAGGTGGAAACCTGTTGTCCACATGAGTAGCAGCATCCTAGTGGTGGGAGTATAAGTATTACTTATCATAACAGGAGTTAGCCAGTTTTGTGTCCCTTAAGATAGAATACTTAAGTGGAGTTAAACAATTCCTGCAAAGCAGGCTAAAGCTCTCCAGGGAGAACAGACTCTCATGGTCAAAATAGTCCCAATATTTGTGTTTTTCTAATTGGCCAGGTCTTGCAGATAGGATTGTAATGTCTTCAGAAGCAATTCAATGATGTGAGGCCAAGGTCCAATTTTTACAAGACTGAAATTTGGGATTACTAATGTGAGGGAAACTTAAATGCCAGAAGGCCCCTATAAAAGGGAATTTACCTTCTGAAGTGTTTAAAGGAGCAGCTTTTAAGTTTTTGTCAGCCAGGTCAAATGAGGAATAATAAATTCAGTCATCTGTTAAATTCAGAGCAGTAGCTATGGTCTGGGAAAAAATATATAAGACTTATTTTTCCTTAAGTGGCAGAAGGAGATCTTAGGGGGTTAAAAATAAGATGAAAATGAGCTATCTTATTTGTGGTAATAGGCAAGATTAGTAGTAAAGCAAAAGGACAGAAAAGAGTACTGCAGAATACAAAAATTATTCTTGTTTCATCATCTTGGGTGGACGCTGTTCACTTTTGTAGTCGGTATCTTCTGAAGAATCCCTCAGGCTCCTTATTTTAAGGTCTCCCAGTGGAATGGAAGTTCAGTAGGCAGGAGGATGTGATGTATGTCTTTTCAGTTGGGGAGCATAAATCCAAGGATCAAGACCTCAGCATTTTGCTGCCAAGTCAGGTGTTAACGTTCCCTGATAAGCACCGATACCCAAGGCCAGTTTTTCTCTAGTGTCTTTTCCAGAAGACCCAACCCCAGATTTTAAATCATTCAGAGGCTGCTTATGTGAATGTTTTCTAAAGGCAGTTCATCCCTGTTAGTGATAAAACTGGAGGCACCATATGACTCTCTTGCAGTATTCAGTCTTATCACCTTGTAATAGGATAGAATCTAAGATATAAAGTAAAATTCCCACATGTAAAAGTTAGCCTGGTATTAACTCATAAGGAGATAACTTGAGTCCTAGAGATTTAACTTATTGTTATTAAGGCTCCTGGAAATTCTTTGGACCATGGAAGTTTGAGGGTTTTTAAGTGCTTTGATAATTATAGCTTTAAAATTCCATTTATTCTCTTTATTTTTCTTGAAAGAGGTGGATGATAAAGACAGTGGAGAGTCCGAGTAAAAGATAATGCTTACAGAGTTTATAACAGTGTTCATGTAACATCTGGTCCTGTTACTGGAGAAGTAATTTGGGATTCCCCTAGTCAGGAATACAAAATCAAGTATTTTTTTCCTACCATTACTGCCTAACTCTTCAGCAAGACAAAGCCCCCATCCACCTAATAATAAACCCTAACCAGAACATACTCATAGCCCATTGGAGGAGTTTAAAGGGGCCTCGATGCTTGCTTGCTACCAGTCTCTCACCTTTACAAGATTACCAAGGTTGTGTCGTTGGCAGGAAGGCCATGCATGGGACACCAGTGTTGGTGCAGTGTTGATGCACTTTATCTCTTTCCATGGATAATATCACGAGGCATTTTTTTTTCTCCATAGCAAAGTATTTCAAGAGTCTTTAACTCACTGTCCATTTTTTAGGGGTTCCTGTAGTAGTCAGGAAACCTCTTTTGTTGCTAAAGCATTTTGAAGTTTTGGGCTAACCCAAAATCACATACCTCTTGTCAATATAAATATTTGCTACTTTATCTTTTGAGAGCTGTCAGGTCTGGGCAAGGGCAACTATCTGATTTGACTTAATTTCTGTGGAAAGCTTTTGTTTCAAGGGTAAGTTCAAGTATGTGATAGCACTACCTGCTTGGCGTATTTTAATTTTTCTTATTATGAACCATCAACAAACTGAATTAAATCAGGATATTTAAGGAAGTCTGTAGTGGGTTAGGGTTAGACACAGATAATTCCCTTATTGGAGGTAAGGGATCTTGGAGTTCTTCAGGCAAAAAAAGGAAGATGGCTGGGTTTAGAGTGTTGCAGTAATGACAGTCATTTGTGAAAGGACAAGCAACAGTAGTTCATGAAATTAGGCACTAGATGAAAAATGGCCAGCATTTTTTTGGTCAATCAAGTTTGTACAGCATGGCAAAACCATTATTTTCATGGAGACCATAAACTAAATAATCTGAAGTTTGTTCAAGTTTGCTACAACTGAGACAAGGTGGATGTATCTTGGCTATTGTATGTAAAATAAGACTCAAACAAGCAATAGAACTCTGACCATCCCCAGTTAATACCCCTAGTTCCCATCGGGACCTTTCATGAACAAAAGGGGAAAAAAGGTTTGGAAAAATTCATTGTAGAAAGTTATTTTATCTTTGTGCTTAAACATGAATATGTCTCTTAACTTGAAAAGTATATATTTCTTGAGAGATATTTATGTTAGCATATTATGTGCCTTTGTCTATATGTATGATTAACCTAGGAAAAATGTCATCTTAGGTTTGGAAAACGAGTTCTCATATCAGTTTCGAATGAAGTATAAAATTTGGAGAATTTTAGAAAAACGTAATTATTCCTATTGTCCTTTCATTTTTAGAGGAAAGAAGCAAATCTTTGTTACTTAGTGGCCATTTTAGGAAAACCAAAGGTAGTTTAGGCATCATTTTTTTTTATTGTTCTGGATTCGGAAAAAGCAAAACCAACAATAGTTGTTAGACAAGATATAAGTCATAAATATGTACAGACAAGAAATAATTATAGGCAATATTGCAAAAAACATGTAGCAATAAGCAGCAATGGTTGTTAGGAACCTAACTTTTTCAAAAGTAAGAAATCTTTTCAAAAACGATTATGAGTATGCCAAAAGACCAAGAATTAACAGACTAATTTGGTGACAAAAAAGGAACCTCCACTAATCTGAATATAAAATAATTTAGTCAATTTATATTTTAAAAAATTCAAGTTCAAATTTTACTCCATTATGCATGTCACAGTTTTTAGTAAGGATCTATTAATATACCCTTACGTGTGCATTTAGCTATATACAGATATGTAAATATACAAATATATATAAAATTTAACTATGGTGTTAAAATATAATTAACCTTTATATTAAATAAATACAATAGTGTTCTATGAAATTTAAGTTGAACCAGAGAACAACATGGCCTAGCTATGAACACCAGCTTGCCCCTATGTGTATGTGCCAGGCCAGTTCTTGAAGGCGAGGGGCTGTTTTTCTCAAGCTTTAAAATATTGAGAAATTACCATGCCTAGCACATGGTAATTTCTCAGTAACTGAGGTAACCACTGTAATAATTATTTTTCATTGCCAGAAGGGTTTTTGTACCCCTTTCCTAGTTAGGAAGAGCGTATTTAGTACTTGAACAGTGGTAGCAACAGAAAACAGGAATCAGCCTCATACCACAGAAGTCATGCAACACTTGTCTTTGGTGAAGGAGAATGCCCTCTCTTTTTATTACCTAACCCTTACCATATAAAGCTGATTGTCTATAAAGTTCACAAGTTGAAAGGTTCCGTCTCAAATTCTTAGCTTTCACTGCTACTGAGAGCAGAATCCCTAGAGTGTGAAAAAGAAACTTCCTTTTGAAAATGTAAGAAGCATCACTGTATCACCTCAGGAAAGTAATATTGCTTTATATCCTGCTATTTAACCAGTTGGATTCAAATTCCAATTCATAATGATTACTTATGTTGTTTTTGGCAAGAACATTCATCTCGGACTCAAGATTACAAATTTTATCATTGCCGATACTTGCATAAGTGATTTACATGTTCTAACATCCACAGTATGGCTAGAATTCCAAAAATGTTTTGTTTCAACTCTTCAGTTAGCTTGGAGTAGTTTTACTTTTAGCTTTTGGTGCATTCAGTAGCCATGAGAAGGGGAAGAGCGCCTTTGTTTTGTTTTCTATGGTCACTATCCATCAAGAGAGGGACTGAGAGGCCAAGGTTTATATGACATTTTAGAATGTAAGAGTGGATTTGCTTTAAGAGGGACATCTGCTGGATGTATCTTATACTCCATTTTAGTTATTTTTGATCAGCTGTTTAAACAAACCCTTGATGATACTAGTTTCAATCCAAGAGTGTTTTTTATTTCCACCTTACCAAAGCTCCACTCCCTTCTAGGAGTCATGGCCTGCCTGATGGTGAAGGCAGATATAAGTCAGATCAGTCTTCCTGGCCTGCCCCAGTCACATTCCACCCCTTTTGGTCAAGTCTTTGCCTGTAATTTTAATTTTACCTGCACTCTGAATAAGTTTAGAATACAATTATATTATAAAGTAGATTTTTATGTCCATGGTGGCCAGGTCTAAATATCGGGATGTTTCTCATTTTAATCCTAGGACAGATAGAAATATTAGTTTTTAGTTCCTTTTTAAGGAAAAAAAAAGTAAGAATGGGAGCATACTGACAAGTGAACTGTTCTTTCGTAAACAGAATGCGTCACTATCTGGCTCCCAATCCCACATCTAGATTAAAAGGAATAAGTCAGAAGTAAATTGGATAAGGAGGCTTGGGGAAAAGCGTAAGTGTCATTTGATAGTTAAGGGAACCAGAGAAAGAAGAAGCATGCACAGAAATGCTAAACACACCAGTAGAGGTAGAGGTTCCAGGTAAGGAAAAAGGGGTGTGCAATAGGACATGAATGTAGCATACATAGTTCTGTATGCTATTTATATTTAAAAGCCTCTAAATATTTCAGTGTATTAGAACATAGTATAATAATTGGTGTTCTTAATGATTCCCCTGAGTCATCAAGATATAAGAAAATATACTTAGTAGTGTTTATTTAAGAAGACAAGGCAAAATGTAACCCCATCACAAATTTTCCAGCACAAATGATTAAAGTAAATTTTGATGCCTTAAAAGGAGTTAGGCTAATTTTTTTGAAAATTTATTTTTGTGGACAATTTACTCATTTCCTAATAATATCAGCTAATTCAAGTATTCCAAAGGGAAAAACTGAAATACTGGATTTTAAAAATTTTCATCAGGAGGAAATTTCATCCATCTGCCAACAGTTGATATTTCTAAAATGTTCATATGGACATGGTGTTTGGACAGAACATTATACAGTTAACAATTCATACATTTTAACTTTCATTAAAATATTGTAGCCAAAAGCTAGTTTGTTGTTGAAAAGATGAATAGCTTTAGAGGCTGAGATTTGTTCATTTGGTGCAACACAGCTTATTTGCACACAGAAAAGAAATTGGCAGAGTGCAGTATCTGATGCAGACAGGCTAGGATGTTTGGCTCTATCTTCCTACTGAAAACAACAAAAGATTCTGGATTTTAAAAAGTCACCTTAAGAGTATTTGAAAAGGGGAGTGGATGTAGCTCAATGGTTGAGAACCTCCTTCCCATGTATGAGTTCCTGGATTCAATCCCTGGTTCCTCTTTAAAAAAAAAAAAAAAAAAGTATTTGAAAGGTGAAAGGTTAGTGAAGGAACTGCCAGGTTAAATTTGGAGCAAAAGCCTGAACCCAGGTAGGTAAGTAGATCATCAGAGTACCAGAACATAATTTGGGCTTCGCTTCATCAACTCAAAAGCCAGGGGAATGGTGTGTGAAAAGCCAAGGTTTGTGAAAATTGTGATGTCTGAGAAGTTGCCTCATATATAAATAGGGACCCCGAAGGGCTATACCATCAGGGAAAAGGTGAACCAGAACTAAATGGGCTCCCCTTCCTCCATACCCAAAAGGACTTCAGAAAAAAGCTGCCACAGGCAGTAGACAAACCAGATGAAGAAAAGGAGAAAAGGTGGAAAACACTTCCCTTGAAAAGTTGTGGCCACAGACCACCTCTTGCAGATTTATTTTCTGGTTATGCAGAAACAAACATTAAGCTTCTCTGGAAGAGTACATATTCATTATAAACTCAGTAAATTCCTTGCAAGTAATTTTCAAAGGCAGTTACCACTGTCAAAAATAAGCAGAACATACTTAAGGAACCAAGAATAGAGTGAGAACCAAAGAGAAAGGAAAAAATGGCAAGCAGAAACAAACTGGCCTAGCCAATTGGCTAGTTATCAGACACAGATATAAAACAGATATGCTTACTGTGTGTTTAAAGAAATAAAACACTCAAATGATAATTGCAGAGAACAGAACACTGTAAAAAATGACAGCAGATGGAGAAAATTCTGACTAGAATGTTAGAAATAAAAATATAAAATAACGAGAGGAGTCAATGGTTGACCAAGATGGCAGTGTCATGCGGGAGGGTGCTGTTTGCCCACCAAATCTGAATGAGCCATGCTCATTTGTTTACATCTTGCCTTGGGTGTTGTCAGGCCACAATGCAGAGTTGAGTAGTTAAAACAGAGAACGTATGGCCTATAAAGCCAAAAATATTTACTGCCTGGCCTGTAATGGGAAAGTATGCTGGACCCTGATCTATAACCCCCATAATGCCCAGTCATTGGGTGACCCTCCCTGCTTGATATTTCCACATAGATATATAAAGGAAACTTTTTCAGACTTGTCATGGCCAAAAAGGAATTCTTGATTTCTAATCCCTCCCCCCAACCCTGCCTCTCCCATCTTTCCCATCTCAGTAAAACTCCAGAAAACTGTTAAAGGGGTTATAATAACTGGCCAAGTGCCAGATCAAGAAAACACAGCTTTTAAAATGATAGACACTCATGGTGCCGTTGCTGGCTGATCCCCAGCATAATGTGAAGCCAGACTGCTCTCCCATTGTGGGTCCCTGTCCCTGTTCCAGAACAAGAGTAACCCTTTTGTACATACTGGGGTACCAGTCTATCAAGTGGCAGCCTGAAAGACTGAACCAGGAACTCTTCTCTGGCTCACCCTCCCAGGATTTGCCCTGCAGACAGAAGCAATTTGCAAACAGCTATAAATTAGTGTAAGAAACAAGTCTTAGGGAGTGGATGTAGGGCAACTGGTTGAGCGCCTGCTTCCCATGTCGGAGGTCCCAGGGTTCCATCCCCAGTACCTCCTAAAAAGAAACAAGTAAGCTTTAAAGCAGCCTGGGGCAAGGGGTTATCTCTTTTAAGTCATACAATAGAGCACCTGGCAGGGGGGAGAAAGTCTTATTTCACAAAGAATAGGGGGAGCATTCTTAAAGCCATGAGCCTGCATAAGTCCAGGACAAGAGGCTGGCCACTTCACGTTCACCTTGAACTGATCTTGGTAGGTGGGCTAAACTCCAAAGGAGAGCACCAGCCAAGACAGGGACAATTTTGCAAAGACGAAAAAGTGTTTGTTGGATTGGTTTTTGTTAGCTCCTGGCACTCAAGGGACTCTTTCTCATATCAATAGCTGGATATAAACTTCAGGAACCAACAGCTCAGGGACTAAAATCCAGAGTTAACACTTTAAAGTGTTAAAATGGACAGTGGGCAGGAGTGGATGTAGCTCAAGTGGTTGAGCGCCTTCTTCCCATGTGCAAGGTCCTGGGTTCAATCCCTGGTACCTCCTAAAAAACAAAACAGAAGTCTTGGGGAGCAGCAGATGGTTATTATTTAAAAAAAAAAATTTGTATTTTATTTTTTAAACTATCATTAATTCATTTTCTTATTTTTATTTGGTTATTTTCTTGGCTTCATCTTTGGAGAAGTTTTGGATCACAGAAGGGTCACAACTGTGGCAGGGGAAGATCATTGGTGAAGGGTATCAGTGTTGGGGGGCTGCATGGGAGGGGTTCGTCTGGGGCATGCCACTAAGGCATATGAATGTGCTCAAATGTTCATGAGGCATTGTCACCGTGGGTGGAGAGTCACACAATAACTGAAAAAATATCAAATTCCCATCCTTGGGCGTTCTGGTACATTCTCTAATGGGACAGCAAGAATCCCCCGATTATAGGGGTGGTGCCTAGTGAAGGACAGTGGACCATTGACGGGCCCTTGATATTGATGATTGTACTTATGAACCTTTTCTCTTTTTTTGTTTGTTTTTCTTTTTTCAACCTTTTCTTTTGAAATTGAAACTTGGCCTAGTATATATGTTGCCTAAGAGTTACCTCCTGAGGGCCTCCTCGTTCAAATGTGGACTCTATCTAAGCCAAACTTGGCATATAAATGCACTATCTTTCCCCCGGCTTGGGACTTGACTCCTGGGGATGAGCCTCCCTGGCACCAGGGGATTATTACCAAGCACCAACTAGCAATGCATCTAGAAAAAGACCTTGACCATAGGGGGGAAATGGTAAATACAAATGAATTTTTATGGCTAAGAGATTTCAAAGTGAGTCGGGGGGTCATTCCAGAGGTTACGCTTATGCACATTTCAGGATTTCATTGACTGTCACAGTAAATAGTGCCTCAAATAGCAGGGCTCCTGGGGGCTCTGGAGACAACCAAATGCTATAGGCAGGGCAGACAGCTCAGGAGTTTAGCACCCTGCCAATGGGCCTTACCTTGGGATTTATGTGCCCCAGTGTGACAGAGTTGAACTCATTTGTGGTTTCCCTACGCATGGCTCTTCTGCCCCTTCTGTTTGAACCTATAGTTAGTACTATACTTGATAGGTATATGTCCAAGAGACTTTAATCTGTCGTCTATCCATATGCCATTTGAACCCTGAATCTCAGCAGAGTTGCAACAGCTACTCTCCAGTTCATTGGACTTGCCCAGGACAATGAACAAGGTGATGATGGACAAAGCCCACCCAAGGAACAGAGTGAGTCTGTAACTGCAAGCAAGATTGTTCCATCCATCTGCCCCATGGGATCTAAGCCCCATCTCAATTAGCAGCGGAGTGGGCATCTGCATCCCAAAATCCTCGGGATTGAGGAATGAACAATGGGCTAAAGTAGACTAACTATTATTCTACTGCAGACTCATTGTTACTGTAGCAGTGGAAGAACTTGAATCATTGATATGAAGGCAGAAGCCACCAGAGGCTCTGAGGGGAGGGAGAGTGAAAAATAGGTGTAATATGGGGACGTTTTCAGAAAATTGGAATTGTCCTGTGTGACATTGCAATAACAGATACAGGCCATTGTATATTTTGTCATAACTTACAAAATTGCACAGGACAGAGTGTAAAGTATAATGTAAACTATAATCCACAGTTAGTGGCAGTGCTTGAATATGTGTTCATCAATTGTAACAAATGTATCACACTAATGAAGGATATTAATATAGGAGCATGTGGAAGGGGGAGGGAGTGGAACATGTGGGAATCCTCTATGTTAATTATGTAACATTTATGTAATCTCAGGTTTCTTTAAATAATTTTTAAAAACATCCTTGTGGGGGGAGAGAACAACTCTCATTGGGGAGCAAGTGTAGCTCAGTGGTTGAGCACCTGCTTCCCTATATACGAGATCCTGGGTTCAATCCCTGGTACCTCCTAAAAAACATATTAAAATGTACAGTGTGCCAACAAAAGATTTCAAGACAAAGAAATAGGAAATGATGGTCCATCCAAAGGAACAAGATAAAAATCCAGAAACCATCAAACTAGGAAGACCAGACTTTGAATATACTAGACAAAGACATTTGAAAAATGATCCTCTGTATGCTCAAGAACATAAAGGAAAACAGAACTAAAGGATATCAGGAAAACAATAAATGCACAATACTAGAATCTCAATAAAGAGAAATTTTAAAAAGGAACCAAACAAATACTGGAGTCGAAGACCACAATAACTGAAATGAAAAATTCCCTAACAAATTGCAACAGGCGATTAGAACAGGCAGAAGAAAGAATTAGTTAACTTGAAGGCAAGACAGTTGAAATAATTCAGACCGAGGAGCAGAGAGAAAAAAATAATTTTTAAAAAAGTGAATAGACCTAAGAAACTTGTGGGAGATACCATCAAGCTTACCGGTGTTGTATTATGGGAGTCCCGAAGGAGGAAAAAGAGAAGGGATGGAATATTCAAGGAAATCTTCCCAAATTTAACAAAAGATAGAAAAGTGCACATTCAAGGTGACTTTTTCTTATAGGGCCAGTGTATAAATCCCTTAGGCTTAACATCCAGAGGGTCTTCATCTCTGTTATGGCTGTGCAACAAGCACTGACCCCTTATTTATGGATACATGCATTTGAGCTAAAACTACTTTTAAAAAGAAGGAAATGATAACCATAAAAGGAGGATAACGGTTACCTCTCGGAGGGAGGGAGGACAGGCTTGTAATCAGCAAAGGGCAAATGGGCAGCTCTAGGACACCCACAGTGTTGCACAAGTGTTGACTTTATAACTCTCTTTTTATGTGACAAAGTTGAATGTATATTACATCTCACATTTAAAGAATCAAAATTGTCAGTGCTTCCTTAAAGGGTTGTTACATTATTTAATTTTATGTGGACTTTTGTTCACTTTGCCTTTGAATTGCTCTGCCTGTTTTCTGAAATTTGTATCCAAAAAAATTCCTAAAGAATTTAAGTAGTAATGTACATATGATTTCTTTTTAAATCGCATAAACACTTAAAAGATTAAAATACTATATAAAACTATTAATTGATAATTAATGATATATACATTAGATAATTTATGTTGGAAGTTTGCAGATATGCCTTGCAATTAATATCTTGGCTTTATTTACACCAAAATATTGACAGGTGCCTTTTATTTTTTTGTTCACAGGATCAGTAGACGAAGGCGTCACTGAGGGCTTACCCTCCCTTCAAAGCACTTCTGGCACTAATGCCCACGCAGATGACGACGATCGGTTAGTATTGACGTAGTATGTGGTTTTCTTGTAAGGGTTGTGCTTACAACTAAATTGAAGCATTTTATTTGGACCCTCACTTGAGTGTATTTTTCAGAGTAATAAAGCAGCAGCAGCAAATCAGAAATTAGACCCCCTATACTTTTTTTTTTTTTTAATAGTAGCTGTATCAGGGGTTGGCAAACTAGGGCCCACAGGCCAATTCTAGCCCACCACCAGTATTTATAAATAAAATTTTATTGGAACACAGCCACACTCATTTGTTTACATCTTGCCTTGAGTGTTGTCACGCTACAATGCAGAGTTGAGTAGTTATAACAGAGAATGTATGGCCTGCAAAGCCAAAAATATTTACTATCTGACCTGCAATAGAAAAGTGTGCTGGACCCTGATCTATAGCCCCCATAATACCCCAGTCATTGAGTGACCCTCCCTGCTTGATATTTCCACATAGATCTATAAAGGAAATTTTTTCAGACTTGTCATGGCCAGAAAGGAATTCTTGCTTTCTAACCCCTCCCTCCAACCCTGCCTCTCCCATCTTTCCCATCTCAGTAAACAATGTGATCCTCCCCCCCACCCCCAATTTTTCAAACAAAAACTATGGGAATTATTCTTGATCCTTCTTTCCTCACGGCTCCTCATTCTCAGCCCCAGTCAGTCCTTCAGCAAGGCCTGTAACTCTCCTTCCAGAGCCTACGCCTGATCTGTCCACTTGCCCTCCATCTCTTGCACCCACTGTATTCCCAATCACCACCATCGTTTGCCTTCACACTGGCCTCTGATTTCATTCTTCCCCTAATCCAGTCCATTCTCCATCAATGAGCCAGAATGATCTTTTTTAGAGTGTTTTTTAGTAAGTCAGATTATGTCACCACAGGTGAAAGATAGACAGTTAACAGATCATTGAAAGTGATCTGCAGAGGGTTCTGTTATTCTGCATAGGAGGGCACCCACCTAAGCCACTGGTAAATGAAAGGCAGCTTCCCGAAGGATAGCTACATTTTGGAAAATGAGTAGGCCTTATCTAGGCAAAGAAGGTGGGCAAGTAAAGGAAGTGAAATGTACAAAAGCACAGCACTGAGTGATTTTGTCACATTGGAGGAATTACGGGGTACAGGGTATGTTTGCGGAGTAGGACAAGAAATGGGATTAGAAAGAATACAGAGTCCAGATCCCAAGGAGTCCTGTGTGACTTGCAGAGCGGTTTAGACTTCATTCTGAAGATAACTGAGCTGTTGTGGGACTTAAAACAGAGGGGTGATTTAACCAGAGAGATGACTGTAGAGCAGTGAGAAGGCGGGATCAAAACAAGGGCGTGGAGCTAGAGAGGGAGCAATAGTCATTTAGGGTAGTACTGATGAGGGAAGGAAAGAATTAGAGATTAAGGATCTTTAAAGTAAAATCATTTGATGTGTTCTGTAGTCTTATGTCCAGGCCTTAATTAAGATGCTGGACATTCTGAATTATAACATTGCTTTTCATAATGTTACAGGTGAAACTTTTTTATCTAACAGTGAAGCTGTTTCAAAAAGTCTTTAAATTCTTTTTTCTTTTGTTCATTTAAAGTTGACCTACAGAAATGTTCATTCAACTTTAAAATCAGAGCCTGGTTGCCTTCTTTGGCTTGTTTTTTTTTTAGATTGGAAAATGTTCAGTATCCCTACCAACTCTACATTGCTCCTTCCACCAGCAGTACAGAACGACCGAGCCCGAATGGTCCAGACAGACCTTTTCAGTGTCCAACTTGTGGGGTGCGATTTACCCGCATTCAGAACCTAAAGCAGCACATGCTCATCCACTCAGGTAATGAATGCCCTCCTCCCTGGTGCAAAGAAAGCCTTGCCTTTTGGAATCCCAATTAAAATAGTCAGATTAGGACACAACAGGTTAAAGATAAACAGTTAAACAGATCATCGAAAGTGATCTGCAGAGGGTTCTGTTATCTGTGCTTTCGAGATTAAAAAAGAAAAATCTTCAGGAAGTCGGTTGAAAACAGATTAACGTGGTCTGATGCTGAAATGGTATGGTGTCAGAAATCCATTTGCTTAATACATTTGCCACAGGCATAAGTTTCCAACTAAAACTTATTAGAGATGTATATGTGCAATAGTAGTTAAATAAGATAGTGGCTATATTAAGTATGTTACACGTGTGAGAGAAACATGAGCACAGATGGGGTTGAAAGAGTATTCATGGGTATTCTTTATACTGTTCTTCTTGTAACTTTTCCATAAGTTTAAAATTATTTGTAAGTGAAAACTTAAAAAATTAGTAATAGGTTAATTCTGCAATCCTAAATTTCTCTATGTCCTTCTTAGACAACTTTGTAGTCTTTTTTTAGTGTAAGAGATGTTTTGAATAAATGCTGTATTAAATAGATCTGAAACTAAAATTCAGTGATCACATAAAAGCTTAACAAAATTTCTCAGGATAAAACACTGACCTCCGATGAGCAAGTTAAGTCTACATATTGTTTTTTTCTATTGGTATTACATTAAATACTCAAAAAGCCAATTCATCAAATGATGGTTCTGTCTTGATCATTATGATCAGAGATGTTCGAATTTCCTTTTATCTTCTTATTTCTGAGATAGGGAATGGAGAATAGGTTCTGATTATTTTCACCTCTTCAGTATAAACCTCACTACTTTAAAGTGAAATGATCGTTGCTGTTACATGGAAAGTATGGTTCTATTAAATGCTATGATTAAAATGTATTTAAAGTCTGTAAAATAGATGATTTAGAAGGGTATTAAAAAATCAGCTTAAGTACACAATACCTAGCTTATCCTCCCTAGGCCTTTTCTTTCTTTCTTTCTTTTTAAGCATTAGTAGCTTGTTAAATGTTTTGGTCACTTTCCTGAGTTATTGAATTGGAATACTTAATGCTAGTAATTTTTGTCTTTTCAAATTATCTATAGCTACAAAATTATAGTTCAGAAATTTGTTAGATTTGGGACCTTTTACTTTGTTTTGTTTTTACATATTTTGTTTTGCTTTATTTTCTAGGAATTAAACCCTTTCAGTGTGACCGCTGTGGGAAAAAGTTCACCAGGGCTTACTCGCTAAAGATGCATCGCCTAAAGCATGAAGGTAAACGCTGTTTCCGGTGCCAGATATGTAGTGCCACTTTCACTTCCTTCGGGGAATATAAGCACCACATGAGGGTTTCCCGGCACATTATCCGCAAGCCTCGGATTTACGAGTGCAAAACATGTGGCGCCATGTTCACCAACTCTGGAAATTTAATCGTGCACCTGCGGAGTCTGAACCATGAAGCGTCAGAGCTAGCAAACTACTTCCAGAGCAGGTGAGGTGCACGGCAGAAACCTACCAGGAAAACTGCTTTCTACACTCTCTTTTCCTGCTTGTAGGGCAGCCTGCTATGGTTTTTTTTTTTTTTAAATCAGGTTGTCAGCTAATCAATCACATTCATTTATAATTCCTACTTTCCCTACTCTGATCTCCTGATCTGATAAAATTTTGCTGAATCTTCTGAATATATAAAGTTATAAATATTCTTATAGTTGGTATTGAAACTCTTTTCCTTCAGAGGTAGACTGCTTACCCTCTTGATTGTTTTTTTTTTTTAATAATATAAGGCTAAAGTAATTCTGTAGTGGATCTTTAATAGATTTTATTGGAAAATTACTAAGTCAGATGATACTTGGTAATATCAGATCACTTCAGACTCTGAATATTAATAAGACTCTTGACCATTTCTCATTTTTTCTAAATTCTATGTAAAGAAAAATGCATTTACTAACTAGAATGTAAGAAACTTAACTAAACAGCAATGATAATGAATAGGCGTGTCACAGAGCAAATGAAATCTTTGTTCCTTGCAATTTAGAGCTCCATGCTTTTAATGTTAATAACGTATAATAGAATTAACCATTCTGATCTATAGGGTATCCAAGGAAATCAGGAAACCTTGGGTCTCTAGTTCTGGTTCTGTCACTGCTTTTGTTATTGAGCATGTCACTTTATGGATGAGGAAGCTTGAAACTTAGAGAAGATAAAATGAAAGCTTTAAACAAGATGATTACTGAGGTTTCCTCTAGATAGAAAATTCTGTTGTCTATTTTTCTAATGTTTTCTCAGAATTATACATCTGTAGGAATCCTTAGTTTCTTATAAAAATCTTTCTCAATCCTTTCCATTTTAAATCACCTTTATTTTAAAGACTTATTTTTTAATACATTCCAGGCTATTTCTGCATAGATTTTGTTTTTCTCTTCGAACCAGACATCCACTTTGCTTAATGTAATCATTCCTAATTCTAAACATCTGGTTGTCATATCACTAACCTAGATGATGCATAACGTATTAAACAGTTTGTTTAATGTGGTATAGTTGGTATATTTTCACATACCAAATCTAATAACAGGATACATGTAAATTTGTTTTTACATTTCTCTATTTTATATAGAAAATTATGTATAAAGTCATTTATGTGCAAGGACTTAGTTAACTAACTTTTATCCAAGAAGTAATATAATGCTGGGTTTATATACCTCTTACCCAGTAAGCAAGAAAAAGTTAAGCATAAGTTATTCCAATGATCCTTACTTCAGTGAGCAAGCTACTACATTTGTTTTATAAACAGAAGCTCTGTACCATAGAAAAAGAAAGACTGTACAGGTGTCCAAAGTGATGCTGAAAGTGATCATAAATCTTACTTTGGGTGGTAGGAAGAGTTGACATACTTTGGCTCTGCCGGAATGGCTTTGGTTCATATGTAGGAAAGTTTTTAAGTTGAATGTTCCTGAGTTTTAATCTTCAGACAAGAATCTTCCATTCAAGAATTAGTGAAATGAAAAATCTCAATCTTGTTTTGCAAATCACATCTTTTTACTGTGTCTTATCTGTTGCTGGTGTGAAAATTAACTCTGTATTTCTTCCTTTGCCTCTTACCTAGTGATTTCCTAGTACCGGACTACTTAAACCAGGAGCAAGAAGAGACCCTCGTTCAGTATGATCTTGGAGAACACAGTTTTGAAAGCAACTCCTCTGTCCAAATGCCTGTCATTTCACAGGTCTCCTCGACCCAGAATTGTGAAAGCACTTTTCCCTTGGGGTCTCTTGGTGGGCTGGCAGACAAGGAGGAAGAACTGCCAGAGCAGCCAAAGACCAGTGCCTGTGTCGAGGCAGCCAGAGATGAGCCCCCAAAATCAGAGCTGTCTTCTATAACTATTGAGTAATTTTGTGGTTTGGTTTCATTTTTGGTTTTTGGAAAGTGCCTGTGCTTGGTCTTGTATATTTCATTTTAATTTTTTAAACAAAAAAAAAGGGGGTTGGGAAAGAATTTCCCTTTTTACTTTGTAAACCCTGCAACTGATGTTTTTTTCCTGGCTGAAAGATTGCTTCTGTGAGTACACAAAAACTTGATGTTGAAACAGAATAGAAACTATGAGATTTAAGGAGAAACAGTTGACTTAAAACAGATACCAGTTTCTTCTTCGATTGTTAAAAATAGGCTAAGAACAGATCATTAGGTCAAGAAGAATTCAAGTGATCATTGACCTTCCTGATATGAAAGGCTATACCAGAAACAAATTTCTACAGAATTTGGCAAGTGACCTGAGTAGATGCTTCCTTCTATCTAAACTCAGGACATTGTACAATATTTTGTAAATCCTGTGATTTGGGGGAAGTATTTATGATATAGCTTTCTTAAAAATTATTAGAGTAAATGCTTCTGAAATCCAACATACTCTTAAGCTTTGTCATTTCTACTATGATTTGTTTTGGTGAGAAATTGGTGTTGGGATAGACAGTCCTTGTACCTTTAGAGTACCACTCCTCCAAATCGTCTTTCTTTCATCTCTGAAAGAAGGCAGAGAACCATGCTTGAGAAGAGTTGGGCTGTGCACAAAATGACCAGGCCTGGAGGCCTGCAGTGGAAGGAGTCTAAATCCCAGCTTCATAGGAACTCTCTTTAATACTGCTTTTCAGATTAAAATTGATGTTTACCTGGTCTTTGAATGTTAGTGCCTGGATGATTAGTTCACTGCCCAAATCAGTTTTCCTCTTGCCCCATCAGCAGTACTTTCTGTTGCATATACTGGCTAGCTACCTTACAAAGGAAAAATATTGGAGATATTCTATATTTTATATATAGGTGTATGTATTGTTGGAGATGTTTTTGTTGTGCTGTTATGGACAAAATAAAGAATTCTTTGTTAAAGCTATGTTCTTAACCCAGCTAAGATTGTTTACAAAATCCCATATGACAGTGATGCATTGTCCTTATTCCAAAATATTTTTAGATATTTCCAAGTTTATTAAAGGCAGTTACTATAGTTATCTACACAGTTATAAGCAATAATGTAAAATATGAGAAAAGGCTATAAAATGACCTATGATTCGTAAATCTTTTGGGGATTAAAAATAAAAATTGTTAAGACTAAAGGAAAACTAAAAACCTTAAATTAATGAATATCACCTTTTTTTGCTGCTAAATAGTGCAACATCTTAGTTATAGTTGAAGTTATGATGCTCTTGACTGGAGTATACTTTTCATCTGATGCCATGAAAGCATCACGGACCATAACCGTGAGTATTCTTGAGTCCATGAATAATCTTTGAGTAACTTTTTTTTTATGTATATACCCAAAAGTTTAGTAATTATAACAGCACCTGTTTAGAATAGAAAAGAGAAACAAACTACAGTTCCTTAGTCAAAACAAGATCTGAATTTTGTTCAGGTGCTAGATCTTTAAAATAAAATGTATCTTTAAATTACTATATGATTTAATTGTTTCATTTTTTTAATTGGCTGATTCTGCATTTATTTTTTCCCCCTCACAAATGTAAAAGAAGGGAAAGTAAACTCATTAAGATATCTTTAGGCTCAGATTCTGTCTCTTCCCATATCCTATTGTCCTGAACTTGTTTCTGATTCCTTACCTCACTCCTGAACCTGTTGTTTTTCCCCTTCCTCCCAAACATAGGTAGTATATATGTTAACTCTTTGGAAAAAATCAACATATATAGGTTATGATGGGCTTCCACCATTTATGCTTCTTTATTAAACTGGAAGTGTTGAATTACTTTCTGCAGCAGGCTGTGATACTTATTACTGGTGGGTCTCACCTGGAAAGGTCGGGGATTTTTATTTTTAATGTCATACAGTCTTTGAAAACTGTTATGCCCACCAGGAGGTAAATCTCAAAGTTAATTTTTAAATCCCATATTGGCAAGACAAAGATTAAGTATAATTATGGCCAGAAATCTGTGTCGTTGCCCTCAGTTCCAAGAGTTATTTTTTTTAAAAGGAAGGAAGGAAAGAATAGTTTTGTGGGTTTTTCTTTTAATTTGTAAGAATTGTTTGGGGATTTGTTGGTTGAAAGCATGTTACCATATCTCCTATCCTGAGACGTCTACATTAAGAGAACCCGGCGCAGTTTTGGCAGCTCTGAGGCATTCTGACTGTGTTCTCAGGAGGAAGGATTACCGCCACTGCCTATTCTTTCCCAAATGGAAATTTTAGATTCTCGATGGTAATGATTTGTCATTACACAGATTCCCAAGTTTTATGGGAAATTTGAATATTCTGTGAAAATCCACATCTGGCTAATTGTCTACTGCCCAAATTATATCAATACAGATAATTAACAATGTTTACCGTCAAATTATACAAAGGCCTTGTATTTACTATTCAGTGAGGATCTGCATTTTTCTAGATACATGGTTTAAGACTAGCTTAGATCTGTTTTAAGAAACTAAGCTGCAAGAAATAATTGTACATAGTATTTAATTAGATTTATTTAAAATTCACCTATGTGAGGGAAGCGTGGATGTATAGTTTTTACCAGAATATATGGAAAACATTGCAAAAAGATGAAATCCAGTTATAATATCCCATCAATGATAATTATTAGTATAACTGAATATAAAAATAGTTTAGAATATTTAAATATAGCTGTCTTTCTGACCTGGGTAACTTTGTGGTATTTTAAAGGGCTTAAATTTTAGGATGCAGGATACATTGCCTTTTTTAAAAATATAAGTATTTTATACAAGAAAAAGAATTTAATCTGCCAAATATAGGTGACATACTTTAGAAGTGAACAAAGATATTTTCCCATGTGCTGGATGTTACAGCTCCTGCAGTCCATCTTTGCATTTCTAAGGGCATGTTTTACTAACAGTGGAAGCATCTAGCATGCCAGTGATTTTTCAGAAACAAAGGGATTAATACTGGTTTCTATGTTTTTTATACTTTACATTTTCTAGAAATGGATGTGATGGAGGTTATCACCCACAAATCTACTTATACTTAAATGGATTTTTCTTCATTTGAATTTCAAGTGATTTAAATTTTTAAGTAATTAGTTATGCATTTAGTTACATTGCCAGTTTTTAATGTTCTCAATTTCAATGAGACAAAGTATACTAAAATTTTACATAGCCTCATTCAGTCTAACATTTTAACATTTCAGCAACCATTCTGGTTTATGGTAATTTGGTTCCGTGTTACGACAGGTGCCCTTTTGGTTTTATAAACAAGCCACCAAAACTTCCATATCTAATGTACTTAGGTTGGTAACTTGGTTACATTCCAACTACTGAACCAGACTCTCCCAATATATATATAAACTGTTCCCTGGGAGCTTTTGAAAGCTGTATTAAATCTTTTTTTAATCTCATTATTTATCCTCTTTCTTACTCTAATCTACATAGAGGTCAGTTATCTAGTATAATGGGTCTCATTTTGAAGATTCTGAAATCATGTTTTAGTCCCTGAAAAACACATTACTGTACAATGCCACAGCCATTCTGTTCAAGTATACCACACAGAGAGAACAGCCCTAAAATTTTAACACTTTAACTGAAAGGAGTTTGGGGTTTGAGGAACTAATGAGCAAGAGAATTAGAAACTTTTCCACACAGCACTTACTCTGTTTTTACTCATCTGCAAAATGTGAAGTTATAAGTGAAATATAGACCCAAGTGGTGGAGAATAAATAATTTTCTAGATAATATTAACTGAAAAAAAAAA
>PVKH010001324.1:0-31082 GCA_004027955.1 Chaetophractus vellerosus | reverse complement strand
AAGTATCAATTCTTTTAATAACATAATTCTAATGCATTACATGTAATAAAATCACTATTCAAGCTGGAATAATGTAATACCTAATTCACAGTTTGTACAAATAGGCTCTACATTAAAAAATTAATTCACCTTAATTTTCCCACATAAACCAATAAAGAAAACCATACATTTTAATATCTTGTGGGTAATAAGCTATGTTTGAAAAAATCTCTTTTCTTATTACTCATTTAACTCTGTTTTATTAACGATAATGGCAACAGAAATGTACATATTTTTAACACACATTCCAAAGTCACTTAGAGAAAATTAAGTATAGCTGTTTTCAGAGAATTAAGAAAAACATCTGAAATCCTAGGAGAATGATGATATGTAGGTTTTAAAGGAACTAGTTAGTCTAATTTCCATTATAAAATGAATTGAGAAAATTAAATTTTTGAAGCTCACATATGATCACTACAAAGATTCCTTGTGAAATACTGGGTAAGCACATACTGGATGTCTCAGTTTTTTCCTTCACATTTTAAATGCATCTGGATAATAAAACACTCTGCATAAAAATGAGACATATTTATTTAATTTGTTTAGCATTTGATTTTTCAAAACTACTTCATTGGGGTTTGATTGTCATAAAATAAACCGCACATATTTAAAGTGTATATTTTGATAAGTTTAGATATGTGTATCAAACAATCAAGATAAATGACATATTAAGGCTATTTTAAAAAGAAGAATAGGTTTCTACTTTGTAGTACTGAAAAACTAGCTGATGAGAGATGAGATATTCTGGGAGGTACAGTGTCTACATATGATTACTATAACACTGTGTATTAAGAGCGATAACATTGATAATCTACTGAGAAGATTAGATTCTAAATCCACAGTTTAGAATCTAAACCCTTGGTGGGGCTATTAGGCATTGCAAAGCCAACTAGGTCATCTTTCAAGCCTGGGTCATCAGCCATTTTTTTCATATTCATACAACATTAATTGAGGAAATATTTACAATCTGAGAATGTATCCAAGGTCAACTTGAAGCAAAAAGGTAAAGCAGACAAAGTTTATCTATTGTACTCTTCTCCCTTTGAGCTTCTCTCCCTTTCTCTGAAAATTTTTCCCCCATAGCATGTTACCCAAGTAGCACATAAGTCCTCAAAAATATTCCTCACCGAGGGCCAACTTCTTCCAGTAAAGCCCAATGTAATAATTCTTCCTTCCTCCCCTAACTCCACACAATTGTTTTCTGTTTATGAAAGAGAAAGGAAAATAAATAAATCCATGCACTAGGTGTAGTAGTTAATCACTGTTTAAAGTGATAATCCTTCAACTTCACATCATTTTTAAAAACTGTTGCCTGCATGTGATACTGCTTTTATTCACAAGACTATGTTACTAATGGCCAACTATTAAAGCACTTTAATGGATCTTTAAAGATGTTTGGGCCAGGATAAGCCTCATCCTGATGCTTTTAAAATCTTACCATAATATATTAAAGGAGTTATGCATAAAATTATATTTCTCTCCCCATAACTTTGTCTTCAATTCAAAATATGCCACTGAAATAATAGCGTTCTTCATGACTTCATTAAATTTTATTAGGTTTTTGGCAGACTCATATATAAAATGTTTGTTTCATTTGATCTTATGATCAACCAAAAATCTTTGTGTTTTTTTTTTTCCATTCTAAACTTCTATTAAGAAATATATTTGGTGGCTTCCATCATGCCATTTTTTTTCCTCATTGTAAGTGGAAAATTTGGCATTTATATCTGTCCAATTTCTTTTAGTTAGTTAAGGCCCATTAATTGTCCTTTAATTAAGAGTAGAGACTTCACTATTCAAACATGACAACATTTTATCTTTTAAATCAAGAATGACATTCTTCCATGAGAATTACATCAAAAATAAGTGTGGTCAGCAATTAATTATAGTATTACCATTATTGTGCATATATGTTTTAGATCTAGACAAATTAAGTCAAGACAATTAAAATATTTTATATCACCAATGATTTCTGTCAGCAATAAGCAATGAAAAGATTATATTTTATACTGATGCTGTGCTGAAAAGGAAAAAAATATAGAAATAGAAAATTGTGTGTAGATATTATTAGGTAGGGGCACACATAAACCATGTTATTACTCAAAAAAATTTTTAAAATAATGCAGGAAGATACTTAATTAATAAAATGCTATCAAAATTAAAGACAGGCTTAACAACTAAAAATCCAAAGTGCTTTGGAATATTTTATTTATGGTACTTCTTTTTAGGAAATAGTTAATATTAGCAGAAGTCTAAATTAACAGTAAGAATAAAAATAAGAAATATATTCTCATTTCATTTCTTGTAGTTTTAAATTCCTACTAATCATAGAAAAATATTCCAACATTTGTAAACTTAGTATTCTATAAATAAAACTGATGGAGTATTTCCTAAATTATAATATTTCTTTACACTTACTGTCAGTAAATTAATCAATATATTCATTTTCATTCCCTACCAAATATACTATCCTTAAACAAAATGTGATTGTGTTGCACTGATAGGAATCACTCATTACAATGTAATGGGGTTACATAATTCATTTTCTTCAATGATATCTAAATTCCTATAACTAACAAGAGCACCAGACAATCAAGAATTTATTAATTTCTTAGATTGTTCATATTTTGAAGGCAATTTCTGTTGTTGATATGATTAGGTAAATCAGATTAGAATGCTATGTACGGCATATATAACATCTTCTTTTTGTCTCAAATTATCCAGAATGAGCTTCATTTTTCTTTTTCTATTTATTACTGACTTTAATATTTAGTTGCTAAATTACTTACAAGTCTCCTGCTGCTACTCCTACTTCTTTTCTGTCACCCCTGCCCCGCAATGAGAAAATTATTTTTAAATTAGTTCCTTCAATACAATTATAAGGTCAACATATAATATGTCACAATATTCTGTTTTTGAACAACTTTAGATTTCTATACTTTATGCTATCATACTATTTAAGCACGAAATCTGAAGCAATGTCAGAATTTTTTGTGTATCTGTCATGAAGGTACAACATATAAAACACAACTCTCCTACAAACGTGACCCATTTCTCTGTATATATTATTAATATAATATGTATCTAGTCTATGTTGCTTTTGTGTTTATTTATTTTCCTTCCCTCCAATGGGTAATATCTATATCCATACCATCTGTCTATCTATCTATCTATCTATCTATCTAATCCATCATCACGTCTCTAGAAATAGTCTTTAAATAATAAGTGTTGGGGGCCGGCTGTAACCCAATTGGTAGGGCACCGGTTTACCACATGGGAGGCCCCGGGTTTGGTTCCCGGGGCCTCCTCGAGTGGGCAGACTGCCTTGAGAAGGCAAGCCGCTGCAGGCAGGGCAAGCCCCCATGAGCAGGGCAAGCCCCCGCGAGCAGGCAGGCCGCCACGCAGTGAGCTGACTCGGCAGGTCGCTGCAGCGGGGGGATACAAGCAGACACAGAAGAATGCAAAGACGAACATAGCAAGAACAAGCAGAAGGGGGGATATATAAAAAATAAAAAAAAGAATTATTATGTACACAAAAAACCTTTTTTAAAAAAATAAGTGTTAAAAATTGTTTGTTGATGCTGCTTGATCTTGAAGAAATCTGTTATTTTATCTATCAGCATAGGCTATCCTTGCTCTACCATGATCTAATAAAAACCCATATTGAAAAAATGAGGAGCGAGAGCAGAAGCCCCAATATTATTGATAGTCAGTCCCAATGTCTAACTACATTGTGATTAAAAGACACTTTGGCTGGAGAACTCTACTTAAGATCATAAAATATCTAACTATAAATTATTTATGAAATGATTTTTTTAGGAACTTTAACTCACTTCTATTAGAAACAATAAGATGAAAGTCAATGCCAAATTCATAGTGAACAAAAATATGGTTGTCATTCAAGAAAAGAAGAAAGGCCTTGCAGAAATGGATGGAAACTTTACTTCTGCTATCAAAAATAAAATTTGGAGAGATAAAGCAAAAAAGGTAAAATTAAATATTATGTAGAAAAGATTGTAGAAGGAAGTCAAAAGAGTAGGATGGAGTGAAGCCAAAATATTTCTATATTTTAACAATTATAGTTTTTGAGAGGAAAGCATGACAGAATTGATGGTATTTTATAGGAAAATGTGAGAAATTTCCTTGTGGTATTTTAAAAATATTTTTTTCTTAGAGTTTAACTATGAAAGTAATTACAAAATTATAACCAAAAACATATCAAGAGATTGGTTCCATATTTACAATGAGAGAAAACAAACAAACAAAGAGGAGCTCACCATCAGTGTATCCCTAATGGGGAAAGGTTTTGGAATTGTGGGAAGATCCTTTAATGCAGTGGAAAAGACATTGAACAAGTTTAGTCTTGGTTCTTCTAATAAACTAAAGATTTTA
Organism: Chaetophractus vellerosus; assembly: GCA_004027955.1. Lineage (NCBI taxonomy): Eukaryota > Metazoa > Chordata > Mammalia > Cingulata > Chlamyphoridae > Chaetophractus > Chaetophractus vellerosus. The sequence goes on along the minus strand of PVKH010001324.1, from coordinate 26,651 downwards.
GTCAAGCTATTCAACTCACAAAACTCAGGCACCTTTTGTGTGGGATGAAGATATTTCACCAAATGAATGCTAATTTTGTTTCTTAGTATTTTGTGATACTTTCATAAATGTTTGGGGTGTAAAAAAATGTAACTACTTGGTAAAACTTGAATGCATTTAAGAATGAATAAAAGTATTCACATATTGATTTTTTGTTGTTGTTGTTGGAGGTATCAGGGGCTGGGGACTGAACCCAGACATTGTTTGTGGAAAGCTGGCGCGACGTTGGCTTCTCTGAGTTGGTTTTTTCATTTGTTTTGCTTGTTGTTTCTTTTTGTTTTTTTTCAGGGGGCACAGGGAACGGAATCCGGACCACCCACGTGGGAGGCAGGCACTCAACTACTTGAGCCACATCTGCTCCCCCACATATTGATTTTTAATTTAGATACAGTTAACAGGATTAAAGATACAAAGAAAATATTTAGAAGAATCAGTTGTACAAATAATTTATCTAATACCAAAAAGTAGCTTGAGAAGATATAAAATCTAGAAGCAAGGAATTTTTTTTATTTGTTTGATTGCTTGGAGGAAATTGAGTAGGTGAGCATGACAGAAAGTATTAAATAGAAATGGATCTTTAATTTTCAACAAATCTTATGAGAACCCTGTCCTTTCATTGTAATTATTTTGTTTGTCTCAAGAACAATTCTTCAGTTTCTAATATTCTGTGGAAGGGGAAAATACACATTATTATAACTTTTTCAATATAAGAGGAAAAAATATGACCATTTTTTCCACAATCCTAAAGAGACATTGTCTCCTGTCTAATGAAAATGCACTTATTCAAATCACATTATTGCTCCAAATGACTGCAATCAGGCATTCTGAAATGCATGAGCCTTGAGCTGAAAGATTTCTCATCTTAGTTTGGGATACAGATTCATGTCAACTTTGAAAGCACACCAAATGAAGAATTTTATGAGCAAAATGAGTAAATAGATTTCCATTTAAAACCACAAAAAATACTTTTATTCAGGTATTCCAGGGTAATAAAACCTTCCCAAGCTTCTGATTAAGAATGGCTTGAAAACATTTTCAGGAGATAAGTGCTTTTCTCCTCATCAAGCATCAAGTGACTTACTCAGGGTGATTAAATTCAGCTAACTGCATTCAATTTATTAATTAAACATTTCAAGCACAATCAATATTAATTCAAAATATTTGTGGAATTATGTTTATAAAGTAAGATTCATTTCTCACTCTTCATTATAATTAAAACAAAGTATTCCAGAAATGCTATTCACTGTTATAAGGGAGTTTAATAAAATGAAAAAGTATATTTACCGAATTTTTAAAATTCAAACTTCATTGCCTTGAAATGTAAAATCCCCTTATTGCACTTGAATTACTTTGACTTGTAAAAGTGCCTCTAATTACTAGGATAGTATCTTCTTTTCCAAACCTTTATTTTTCATATTGGAAAGAACTCTACAGAAACTTTTTTTAAATACATTTTGATGAATTATTTGTAAAATTCATAGAAAATATACCAGAGAGACATATAAGATCCTAGTGAAAATGCTGACAATTTAATATCAAAATAACAGTTTCTCTAAATAACATCTGTAGTTTCAACAAGATGTTGAGGTAAATAGGCAGATAGCTTAGTGAACATATATGGGTACCATCTAAGTTACTGTATTAACATAATACAGTAATTGTTATTAATAATACTACATATATAATTGATAAGGCTTTATTTTAGAAGAAAAAAATTTAAATATTCTTTGAAAAACATCCTTCAGAATTCTTTGGAATTTGACATATTTGAGATTTTATATACTTGATGAATTCCTTTGAAAACTACAGACCCAGAGTAAGAAGAAGATATGGGTTAATTTTTTGTTGTTGCTTTTATTTTTTTCTATTACTTCTCCAATCAATTATATGCTAATTTAATGTTAGTGAATTTTGGGCATTCAGCATGCTTATTAATGTTAGGTTATAAAAAAAGCCCAATGTGGACATTTATATTTTGATAAAAACAATTTTGAAAATATTTAAGTCTAAATTATTTTCCATTAATTATACATTCATAAAATCTAAGTAATCCTAAAATTTTATAGGGGGAAATATGAATATTAATTATTTTTTTTAAAGTTAGAACAAATACATCTATAATTCTTAGAGGCTCTTTTTCAGAGTTCTTACTTTCAAATATTCATCAAAGGATATTATTGGAAGCCATATTTCAGATATTAAAAATATCTTTCGTTGTGGTAAGTATTTGAGGTTTATTATTCTATGTAAAATTGCCGTATTGTAAATTATTTTAGATGTGTTAATCCATAATCTAAAATTGGAATACTTGACAAATAAGTCTAAAAATTGATTAGTCAGGTTACAGTCCTGTTTCAAATAAAATGAGATATATATTTAATATTATAATGTCATAGATGGCATTTGGATATATAAAAAATGATTTTTTTGCTATTAAAAAATAGAGTTTCGGAATGCTTTATGAATACAAGGTAATAATAGAGTGAAAGAAGCATGGAATACTAGGCCTAGACAGCAGCCTCTATTTCAAATTGCAAGCAAGAAAACTATTATACCCAAAGGCTACATTACTTGCACACTTCTGATAGACTTTCAGAAATAGTTTCTTCTCTCCAAATTCACAGATAATTTTAAGAGATGAAATATTTAAATATAGAATTATGCAACCAACTTGGAGAGAATTTAAATACCATATTATCTCATTTCTCATAGCTAGTAATAAAGGTTCACTGTATTCAAGATCATAGATTTGCACTTGTTTGCATACAAAGGCACAATTAAAGAGAAAAACCCCAAATTTGAGAAATAAGTGCTGTTAAGGTAAATAAGGACATGTTTACATTAATATATGGAATGGATTACTGGACCAAGAATACTGACTAGGGGAGAAACAACTCTGTAGATTGGGCATTAATTTAGTGCATATACAGCTGTAGGTGCCCTCAGTTGATTTTAGATGCAAATCCATCTACAAATACCCTCAACATGAACAATCTTGCCAGTGCTCGTTTGACCAAACAACTGGAAACCATAATCTTAGCCAAAGTGATACTTTAATTTAACCATCACACAGGACAATAATCATTAAAGGCAATAATCACTCCTCATATGTGTACTCCTTTGTAAGGTCTCATTGCAATGATAGTACTTTTAAGTGGCAGATATCAGGGCTTATATTTAAAAGGGGTTACATGAAGGAACACACAGTGAATAGGAAGGGGTCACCCAGTGAGTCATTTGTCTATGTATGTTGAAGACTCACAGCAGACTAATCTATTGCACAGTGACATCATAGTATGGTAGGTTCAAATGGACTGTAACCCCCATGTCTTGTCATTGCACCTCAAATTCTCTGCTTTCTCTCTCTTCTGAAATTTTCTGTGATCTGTTTAAATATTTGATTATATATCTCTCTTGTCCTTTCAGACTTGTCTTGCCTTCCTTGGGGGATTGTAAATTCCCCTTCAGCAGGAACTGGATTTCATACAATTGGAGCCACTATAAAAATGTTAATAGTTCTGAAAACATCATCTCACAAAATTTGCTAATAGAACTTTCATAACTCTTTTTTGGGGGTCCTTCATTCAAACTAATGAATATTATGTTCATGTCAGGGATGAATAGATGGAATTGTAATCATGGCTTTTGGTTATTACTGGTTACAGTTGCCTCCTTCCTGTCCTTTTTTCCCCCAATAATTTTATTTTCCTTCTTCACCAGGGCACCTGACACACACTGAAGCTAGTCAGACATTACGAAGGTTTCAACCCTAATTAAGCTGTTCTATAGTGACCAGAAAATTAATGAATTGAGATTTGTTCATTTGCTTTTAATTGAAACTATGGTATTAAGAAAATAAATGAAACTTTTAGATGGCTTGGATGTATTTTTAAACATTTTTCCTATTAATATGAATACTATTGATTAGAGAGTTTCTTTCTTGACAAAAAGGAGGTATATTTCTTTTTTTTCTTTTTTTTTAATTAATTTTTTATTTTTTATACATCTATATACATTTTTAGCATACATTGATTACACAAATGTTACACAGAGATTCCAGGAGTACCCATATGCCACCCCCCACCCCTCCCACAACCCCTCACATGCACATCCCCAAGTGTGGCATAACGCCTCTGATAGTTACACACATTTTGGGGCTTTGCCATCAGACATAGATCACAGTTCAGGCCATAGACAACCCTCTCTTCTTTACAGTTCCTGAATGATACATGATCATACAAACTGGCCTACATCCTCCATTGCAGCAGCATCCATGACAATTCCCAGGTCCCACCCCCCCTCCAAAAAAAAAAAAACCAAAAAAAAAAACCAAAAAAAAAAAAACAAAAACAACAACAACAAAAAAACCCTGCGTTACAATTGCTCTTCCCTAGGTATATTTCAATATAAACCATTAACACAGATTGTTGAATTTCCAAAGAGTAAAGCAATTGATTCATATGCTAAAAGCATATATGCTGCCTGTGCTAAAGATAGGAATAGGCTAATATGCTATTCGGTAACTTGCCTTCATCCCCATGGGGAGGGACATGGACATTATTGACACATAGCTGTGAATGGACCACATGTTTCTCACTGTAGTCCTATTTTTTGATTGGAGTATATTCAAATGCATGGTATGTTTACTGAGGCCTTGAACCAAAAGAGGTGGAAAGAGCAGTGGCACCAATCACTATTACCCCTAGTGATCTACTAGAAACATTTTTGTTTCTTGTCCCTGAAGCCTTTGCTCTGCTTGTCTAGAGGTCTTAGCTCCAAAAGGAGAAATGCTTCTACCAGGAGAAACAACAATTATTACATTGAACTGGAAATTTAAGACTGCCACCTGGCCACTTTGGGCTCCTGATGCTTCTGAATCAACGGGCAAAGAAGGGAGTACTGGCTGAGGTGATTGAGCCTGATTACTAAGTGGAAATTGGACTGCAGTGGAGGTAAGGAAGAGTGCCTGGAGTGAGATCACTTAGGGCAACGCTTAGTGCTAGCTACCATGCCTTGTGATTAGGTCAATGGAAAACTATAACAACCCAGTCCAGGACTACTAATGGTCCAGAAATTTCCTGAATGAAGGTTTGGGTTATTCCTCCAGGAAAAGAACCACAACCAGCTGGCTGTGTTTGCTGAGGGTAAAGGGAATATGGAATGATTTTTATAAGAAGGTAGTTAAGAATATCAGATACAATTACATGACCAGCTGCAGAAATGAGGGCTGTGATGGTTATTAGTATTTTTCCTTGTTTTATTATGAATATGTTTGTGTATATATATGTAAAGCAAATATCTTTGTTCTCTTCCATCTCTTATTCCCTTATCATGTCATAGTATTTAAGTTACAGGATGCAAATATAAAAGTGAATACCACCCAAGGACTTTCATGCTGTTCTGGGGAAAGGGTTACTGCATTTTCCATGGTACACAGGAAAGTTTTACTATATTATGTGAAAGTATGCCTATATTATTGTCTTTGTTTGGAGATTAAATATGATTTAAGGTGATGTGTATGGGTGCAAGTTGACAGTGGGTGGACTGTGATAATTAATTTCATGTGTTAGCTTGGCTAGGTTATGGAGTCCAGCTGTTTGTCAAGCAAGCACTGGCCTGATTATTACTGTGAGGGTATTTTGTAGATCAATTTGAATCTATACTAAGTGACTGCATTTATGGCTGATTGCATCTATAATCAACAAAGGAGACTTCCCTCAGAACTGAGGGGACTCTCCTCATTCAATCAAGTGGAGATCTTTAAAGTTAAAACTGAGGATTTCAGAGGTCATCAGAAAGAGGAATTTCTGCCTCCAGCCAGCTTTTCCTGAGGATCTCAACTTCACCTTCATCGGAGTTTCCAGCTTGCAGTTTGCCCTACAGAATTTGGGCTTGACAATCCTCATGGTCACATGAGCCAATTCCTAAAATATTAAGAGATTTATTATAGGGATTGGATTTGTGTGTGTGTGTGTGCGCGTGTGTGTGTTGACCTGCCAGTTCTGTTTCTCTGACTACTACACCTTGTTTCTGAGTCCTGGAGATAAATCACCATTTTCGGCTGATGGTAGACATGAGGTGGATGGTATGTATCACCACATTGGGTTGGTGACTTCCACCTATATTGAAGTTATGTTGGTGAGTGTGTGTTTGTGTGTGTGGGGGGGTGTGGGGAGCTGGGTGACAGAGGCTGGGGTGGAGACTGTAGTATGTCCCATTGTGGGTGCTGTCCAACAGAGCAGGAAGGAAACTAAACCTTGCCGCAGGTCTCCTCTGCATCAGGTATAGTGTTGAACTTTTAACCCAACCAGTCCTCAGCATGTGGCCTGGAGATGACACCGGAGACTCCGTGGGTCTTTTTCTGAGCACATGCAGGTCTGCAAACAATCCCTGAGGCTCTGTGTGCCTACAGCAGTTACAAATGATAAGCTTTTTTCTAAGTGGTAAAGAAATTATACTAAGCAAACATTTTAGATTTTGTAGTCCTTCCTGAAAACTTGTTTCTCTTGCCACCAAAACTTGATCTCAGAACTCTATAAGGCATGTCTGGCCCACTCTGGAGAGGTCAACACTATCCCAACCACCAGCAGAGATACTCCTGTCCTCTCCAACAGGCAATGGCTGCTGTTTGCTGGAAGTAGGACTCCCTCAGAAAAGATCTCAAGCCAAGTAGTAATTAACTCTTCCAGAAAGGTCAGAATAACCCTAAGCATCAGGGGGTACAGCAGTCATTTTCTCATCTACACAGTGATAAACACACAGACAGACTCTCTTAGAAGCAGAACAGTCTGGTCCACAGTATATAATTTTTGAGAGTGCAAAGTTCCCTTATCCATTAGGAAACTTCTGTGACCAATAATTTTGAGAGTCTAACACATTAGAGATTTTATAAAGTACCTGACTGAGTGTCACAGGACTTTGCAGTACACAATATTTTGATAAATACACATAAAATTAAAAATTATTAGAGCTAAACTTATTACAACTGTACATTTTATTATAAGAAGAGAGGGAGAAAAAAAAGCTATGTTCACAACACGTCAATTCACATTTTCTAGATTCTCTCCATTCTAAGTAAACCTTCCAAGACATAAATTCATTGTTAGGAATAGCAACAGTAAATAAAGATGGCAGAATTTCCAGTTATGGTGCCTAAATGATAAAGACTGGGATTATGAAGGCTAGTTCACCACCAGCTTCTCTGCTATTAGCTTCTTGTATAACTGTAGAAAACACACCTCCCAAGTCTTGATTAACAGACTTGTAGAATTTTGGAATCAGAAAGGACATTAAATGTAATACAAAGGGTAGTGTTTCATGCTATCCCCCTGACTGCAATGTATAATCCTCTGCCAATCATACCTATAATGAAATTACTTTGCCTACTTCACATAGGAATTTCCTGTCAGAATAACATCTAGACTTTGCATTTCTTGTGTTGCTTCAAAATGAATCACAGAGATCACTATCCATTTGCAAATAGGCATTATTTTAATTATCCCTCATTATGCAACTGACAAACATAATTTTACTTAATCCTTACAGAAATCCTGAGAGACAGGTATTATTATTCATATTTTACAGGTAAAGAAATTAAGGCTCCTGGGTTTAGTAGTCCTAAGATCAAGCAGTCAGTAAGAGAGAGAGAGAGAATTTCAACACACATGTGTGTTTATTTCCATTACACATATTAAATCTAGCCTAGTTGTAGAATATTATCTTCAAGGACACCAATGGTAGCATCAACCGATTTGGAGAGAACACCTATCAATAATGCAATATCAAAATACTACTTTGAGCTAGGCAGAACTCACCATTCATCCTTTTAACAACAGTGATGGATCAATTATTACGTGCATTGAGAACACAATAGTTAATAAGATCTTTGTTGAGCCTTGTCCTCAATTACGATTTAATGAGGATAATATGTCAGGAATCTAATAGAAGACAACTGGAAGGAAAATCAGTTTCCAAATTCTTTGTTTCTATTACTTTAGAAAGGAGAAGAAAATGTGTAAATAATTTCTCCTTGGTTAGAGGTTTGTTGGTTCTGCTTTTTTCAAGTACGGCCTTTCAAGTAGGTCCTTCCATTTTGCTTGGAATAATCAATCTAACAGTCATTATTTCCCTGTTCTCTGCAAAAGCATGAATCCCTGAAAACAAATCATACTTTGCTTCAGAAACACTGAAGTAATTGATTATTCATTTACTCAGGGTATATTGAGTGACTGAATGTCCAATTTTATGGATTTTGTGTCAGTATACATATTCATTTGTTAGTTCATTCATTAAATACTTAATGAGCATCTACTATATGCCATGCATTAGGGAATACATCAGAGAACAACAAAAGTTCTTGTCTCATGGAGTTTACATTGTAATGGGAGAGAGAGACTGTAAACAAGTAAATTAATTATATTTACATATATTCATCACGATTATATTCATTATTATATGATAATATATCATATTATGCACGGAAATAAAGGAAAAGGTAAATGCTATTTTAGATATCACAGAATCAAAATAAAAACACAACGTTGAAGAATGCCAGGACAACTTTTTAATTGTTGGCCATTAAGGGGCATGGTTGTTCTTTCTTCTTTCTAAGTGCAGGGCAGTAAAATACTTCAGTTCATTAAAATGGACCAACAGCAATCTACATAATACCCTCAGCAAAAACAATATGTTAGATTTGTCCAATATAAACCTGTAGGTTTTTGTGAATTTAATGTGGGGGAACCTAAGTAAAGGTTTTAAATCTATCTGAGAAATCACTGTACCTAGAAGCTAAAATGACTCTTCTGTACCATTTTATTTCATCAACTTTTATGAGAAAACACTTTTATGAAGACTCTAAGTATTATTATGCAATTAAGATTGGTTGTGAAACCAGCTTTCATCTATTTGTTCTGGCCTTATTTTCCTGTTTGTGATAAAGTTCAAAGCCATTACATCTAGAGTGTTAAATTTTAATGCTGGAACTCAATCTTTACAATAAAAAGTGAACATAATTGGCAAAACAAAACAAAACAAAACAAAAAGAAAGAAAACCAGACAAACAAGCACAAAAGCTATTATGACAAATTCTTCTTTTAAGAAAAAGAAAATATTCTTCTAAATGTAAAGTTTTTACATTTTATTTTTATTTTTTATGCCTTCTTATAATAAATTTAGGCTTAGAAGATGTGATAGGATGTTATTATGCAGAGTGTTTATGTTATTTCTTTTTTGGATACTCAGTATTGTGGTGAACAAAAACAGGGACAACCATATTCTTGAGGATTGTTTGAGGATATAGAAAACCTTGATCATTTCAATTTTTGGCTTTGACGGTCACTTGAATTCATCTTCAAGGATGCAGAGTGTGCTAACACCTTGAATATACCATCTACTAAATGAAATATTACCTTCCATCAAAGTAAAAGAACATGTAAAAATTATCAAAGCAGGAAAGCTCTGTTTTGATCAGCATCAGTGAACATTAAGTAATCCTTTCACCATTCTTGCCAAATTCAGAAAAATGAAATTGCCACTCATTCATTGCCAGGGGAGCAGAGACTGGTCCAAAATTTGGTACTCTGAAGCCTGGTCAATCTCACATTCAAATGCTGAGCAGACACACACTGCTTAGTTTATGAGATCTGACAGCATCCCTGCTCCAGGTGATAAGGCTGCAGGCATTGTATGCACTCAGCCAGTGAGCAGAATCAACTCTGCCAATTTAACAGCTCCTCAATTGGAAAGCCATTCATTCTTTTTGAAACATGCAAAAACTGGGAGTAGATCCCTGATTTTGGACACGCATCTAGTAAATCTATACAGTAACTGTTTATATGGTAATGCTTCCCCTCATTAAGTATCTTTGAAAACATTATGTATGTGTCAATGCCCATATGAAGGAACCGCCCCATTTATAAGTGGAGGTGGCAATCCACAAACTAATTTACAGTGCTCCTATAATTACTTGAGAGCTAGAGTTGGAGTTTTATAACTTCAGTTTCTAATTAATATTATACTCTGGTAGAAAAACACAAGTTATAAAACACAAATAAAAATTCAAAAACGAATAAGGCTTAAAAATTTTAAAACAGGAATATAAAATTTTTTGAGAGTCAACAATGTAAAAAAAGCTGTATGTAATAATGTAAATATTTATAGCAGCTTTTTCAACACATCTATATAATTTCTGCTTCCAGTGTTTCAAACCATCACGGGAGGTGGAGCATAGAAGCATAAACAAATAATTGCAGGAATTATTTGACATCACTTGTGATGGTTAGATTCATGTGTCAACTTGACCAGGCAGTGGTGCCCAGTTGTTTGGTTAAGCATCCACTGGCCTAACTGTTACTGCGAGGACATTTCGTGGACTTAAACAATCAGTATGTTGATTGTATATGGCTCATTACATCTATAATCAACAGAGGAGATTGCTTTCAGCAATGAGGGACATTTCATTCAATCAGTTGAAGGCTTTAAAAGGAGAAGTGATGATTTCAGCAACCAAAAGAGAGGATTTCCATCTCTACTTCAGCCAGGCAATTTCTCCTGGTAATTCATTGAAAACCTCCATTTGAGTTCCCAGCTTGCACCCTGCACTACGGAATTTGGAGTTGTGTATCCCCAAAGTCATGTGAGATAATTTTATAAACTCTAATAATATTTACAGTTATCTCCTATTGATTCTGTTTCCCTAGAGTACCCTGACTAATACATCATTTAAGAGTAACATAGACACAATTTGAAGTATATGATTCATTATCAAATCTTTGCATTCTCACCCATTATTTCTTTATTCCCATCTCCCCCATTACTCTGGATCCAATCCTCTTTCTTTCTCCTGGACTTCTACCAACCATCACCTGTCTTTACTTTATCTTCATTCTCTTTCTCCCTAATGGCTTCATCAGTAAGCATTCAAATATCCTCAAGTATCTTACATTTTAAAAGTTCTCCCGTTAAGCTTTACGAACTCATTTAATTGCTGCTGTCATGCAACCATGGTAATGTGGTATTTGCCCTATTTCTATTTCCTCAACTTCACTTTTACTTTTCAACCTGTTGCAGTCTAAACAGATGGACTGCCACTGCACTGAAATTTTCCTCACTAATAATAATTAATTATGACATCTTTTGATTTACCAGGGATAGTTTCTGAATACTTCACATATCCTAACTCATTTAGGTAGTACCTACTTCTGAGTTTAGTAATATGCTCAAGATCACTTGGATTTTAAGAGACACAACAGGATTTGAACTGTGAATTTAGCAGCCATATTCCTAACCTATTTGCTCTACTGTCTCTCCAAAGTCACTGATAGTCCGAGTTCCTAAAATAAGTGGACTCTCTTTAGTCTTTACTTTATTACCTTTATGCTGCATTGTTGACCGCTCTCTATTCGTGAAACTCTCTCTTCACTTAGCTTCTATCATTATCGGAATACTGCACTATTAATCTTGTGCATACATACCTAATTAGTTCCTCAGAGTTGTATTTTTCTAAAATAGGAAAGTATTCAGATCAAAATAGGCTTTAGGAAAATTAATAATATTACATGGGTTAGTTTACACACAGAGATACTGGAGAAAAGAAAACCTGACATAAAATGCTTATACATAAACTTAGAGATAACCATTGGGAGTGGAGTGGAAGGAAAAGACATGAGGAGTTTTATAAGGAATTAAGTAACACTTATAGAAAGACTTTTTATCTGTATTTGGATAGGTCCTATCTGCATATGAATTCATTTCTCCATGTGTACCTTAATCTGTTCATATGTCTTCATTTTTCTTTTTTACTTTTGTGAACTAATACTGATTTTACAATTATATTGAGGTCAGAAAAAGTTTTTTTTAAATATCCTTAGACATGTAATTAAGTAGCAAAAAAACAAAGAAAGACTCATTACCTTTCTCCATAAAGTCATGAGTATTTTTATTTTCTGAATCCTCAATTATAATTATACTACATTTATTTTACCAATTCTATGCTAATTATGAGAAGGTGGGTTTTTTTTTTTTAAGTTTTCATCTATCTACTGTAGATAAATGTATCTGGTTTCTTATTATTAAATGACTATAACTGATGGCAGAGAATTGGGTCTAAGACAGATTTTCCTCAATAGCTTTGAATTTCTCTATGAATTAATGGTAACCTTTGATACTCTCTAACCCTTCCATCCTCCTGAATACAGCTGCAGCACTAGGTACTCAGCAGTAGTTACTCTGTTACCATAAAGCCCCTATCAGAAACCAAGTTTCTTGCTATTAAAAACCTGCCATACTTAAGCACATTAGACTGAAATCCACACCAAGAAGCACCATAGTGAAAATGCAGAACTAAAAACAAAACCAAATGGTAAAATCAACCAGAGAAGAAAGGACAGCTGTCAAGGCATGAGCAGTTAGACAGACAGCTGAATTCTCAACCACAACACTGAGGCTAGAGCCAGTACAATGAAATCATCAATGTGCTGAAGGAAGAAAACTCACAATTTAAAATTCTGTGTCTAGGAGAAATTTTTTTTTGAGAAAGAAGATGAAATAAAGACATGTTCAGATAAAGAAAAACAAATTTTGCCACAAGAAAACCATGAACACCAGAAATTTTAAAGCTATTCTACAGGCAGGAAAAAAGGCAGAAGTAAAGCAACTCTAGATGTGTATACACAGACATGAAAGTAGAAAAGAAGAGCAAAGAAAGTGGTAAATATATGGGTAGATATAAATAAATATTTACTGCACAAAACAGCAATAGTGATGGTTTTTTGGAGTAAAGAGAAAAAAGATAATATTAAAATACATGACAGGGGGCCGGCTGTATAGCCCAGTGGATAGGGCACCGGTATACCACATGGAAGGCCCCGGGTTCGGTTCCCGGGGACCTCTCCTAGCGGGCAGACTGCCTTGAGAAGGGCAGGCTACCACGGGTGGGCAGAGCCACCGTGGGCAGGGCAAAAAGCTGCCACAGACAGGGCAAAGCCGCCACGGGCAGGGCAAGGTCGCCCACAAATGGAGTGCAGCCAGCAACCCGCGAACTGAAGCAAAGCCAGCCATGACTGGAAAGCAGAAGCTGCCCACAAGCGGGACAAAGTCACCTGTGCGGTGACCAGTCTTGGTGCGTCACCGCAGTGGGGGGGACGGGAGATATGTAATAAAATAAATAAATCTTAAAAAAAAATACATGACAACAATAAATTATAATTTGAGAGATGGATAAATTAGGTATGCGGGATCAAGATTGTCTGAGAATGTTTGTTACCTGTGAGGAGGACAAAGGTATTGATTACCTTTGGATGTTGTAAATTTCAGAGGAACTATTAAATGAATAGAAACAGAGTATACAACTTATAAATTAGTAGAGAGAGAAAGGGGAAAATCCAAGAGAAAGTAGGAAAGGAGAGAAAAGAAGCTTAGAATGTAAAAAATGGTGGAATGTATTAATATAAGATGGCAGACTTAAACCTAAATATATTTGCAAATATAAATATATTAAATGTTCTGCTTTATAGGTGTAAGTAGTTAAACTGAATAAAAATAATTCAATTGTATACTGCCTATAAGAATTGCATCTAAAACAATCTAGTATCTAAAAGGGGTACAGGAAGGTTGAAAGTAAAAGGATAGTAAAAAGAAATGCATCCAAATAGTAATAGAAAGACTATCAGACAAGATATCCTTTAAGGCAGAAGGCATTATTAGAAGTAAAAGTCCTTTATAATATAAAAGTGTAATTTACTAAGAAGAAAAACTATTTTAAATTTGTAAGTTATTAAGAATCTATCAAATCAGAAGTCATAAAACTAGTTAGAAATATAGACAAATTCACATTTACGGTATGAGATTTTAGCACACCTGGCTCAGTAATTCTTAAAACAAGCTTCCAAAAAATCAGAAATAAATAGAATTAACCTTAAACTAATAGATATATATATAGAGAGAGAACACTGGACTCGATCACTGCAGAATACATACACTTTTTAAAGATATACAAAATACAATTATGTAAGATAATCTTAAGTCATCTTGCTAGTATTAACAAATTTTAAAAGACTGAAATCATGTAGAGAACACTTTCTGATCAAAAAGCAGATGAAGCAGCATCATTAACAAAAAAAATAATAACCAAAACCTCTTATCACTATTGAAAATAAGCAACATCCTAAATAATCCTTGGGTTAATAAATACATAATTGAGATAGAAACCATTGTGAATTAAATGTAAATGAAAATACTACAATTAAAAAATTATGCAATGTAAATGAAACATCACTTAGAGGTAAATGTATAGCATTGAATGCATATTTTTACTATAAAAATTGGAAAATTGAATTAACTGCATTCACTTCACAAAGTTAGAATAAAAATACCAGAAAGTATAAAGTAGGATATAATAAAGACAGAAAGACAAATAAATTAATTAGAAAACAAATATACAAATAGGATACAAAATGATAAAGATAAATTAAATAGATAAAATCCTCCTATTATTGATTAAGTAAAATGAAAGAAGGTACAAGAAAACAATTTCAGAAATGAAAACAAGACCATACATCCAAATGTTTCAGTGATTAAAAAAATAATACTATATGATTGACAACTTTATGCCAAAAAATTTTGAGAAAAACTTCAAAAGATTATTTTTAAAAATAGAGCTTCTTAAGCTGGTTCAAGAAGATTTAGAAGGTATGACTTATTTTAATTTACCATTGAAAATAGAATCAATAGTCAAAAATTTTCCCACAAAAAAAATCCTAGGGCCAGCTAGCTTCATTAAGGTGATCTATCAAACACTCATGGAAGAAACCATTCCAATTTTACATAACTCACAAAAGATAAATAAAGAGGAAACCCTTCCCACCACACTTTATGAGGCCAGCCTAACTTTTGTATGACAAAGGCAAATTTTAGGCAGCCTCATTCATAAATATCAATGTAAAAATCTTTAAGCAAGGTGGTAACTAATCATATAATTTTAAAATAAAACTATGTTTATTCCAGGGATGTATGGAACTTCCTCAGTCTGATCAAATTTAATAAAAAAGAGGAAAAGAAAAATCATCATATTAAATAGTCAATGTTGATCTCTTTTTCTTCAAATTTGATCATGATCCAAAGATTGCCTATTATAATTACTTCCATTCAACATTGTACTAAAAATCCTAGTCAGTGCACTAAGGAAAGCAGACAATGCAAAAAGTATAAGGATTAGAAAGGAAGAGAAAAAAAACTCTCAGTAATTGATGATACAACTGAGCCTGTAGAGGATTCACCAGGATCTACAGATAAGTTATCAGAATTTAAAAGTTCAGGAAGAAAACTAGATATTATATCAATATACAGATATCAACATTATTCCCATATATCAGCAAGGAACAGAAAATGAATACTACATTAACAGTATATTTATATGATAGAATAACACTCAAAAATACAAATTAAAAAAGAAACTGATACATGGCAATGTGGATGTATCTAAAAAAAATCATGTTCAGAGAAAGAAGTGAGATACAAAAGAGCGTATACTACATCATTCATTTATATTAAGTTCTAGAACAGGCAAAACTATTCTGTACTGTCAAGAAAGTAAGTGGATATGACAGGACTTTCTGGGTGAAGGAAATGTTCCATAGCGACCTGGGTGGTGGTCACATTGATGAACGCACGGATGCTTTCATGGAATCCCATTGTATACTTAAAATCTGTGTATTTTATTTTATATAAATTATGTATTAAAAACAAACAAACAAGACACTACATTGAAGAGTGAAATTGTACTCTTTCCTCACTCCATATAGTAAAAAGACTTCAGTTAGACTAAAGACCTAGATTTAAGAGTCAGACTTATAAAGCCTTTAGAACAATGGAGCTTAATATCTTCATGACTTTAGGGGTAGAGAATGATTTCTTTTTTTTCTTTACTTTTCTTGTCCTTTTTAATTTTTTTTTGAACCCAGGACCTCATACATGGGAAGAAGGTGCTCAACCACTGAGCTACACCCCAAGAATGACTTCTTGATAAGACTAAGCAGCAATAATAAAAAAGGGAGAAGATTCATAATTCACTTATATGCAAAGATATTATAAAGGGAATGAAGAGAAAATCCACAGAGAGGGAAAAAATTGCAACATAATTAAATAACTAAAGACTGATATTCAAAATATATGCATATTTTTCAAATAAATTAAAAAAGATCTCCCAATATTAAAATGGCCAAAAGGCTCGAATAGGCAATTTACTCACAAAGAAATCTGAAGATGTAAAAACATATAAAAAGATGAAGAACATTTTAATAATCAGGAAAATGTATACTGAAACCATGAGAAAATAGAATTACATAATTAAAAATTAACAAAACTTTACAAGTCTAACAAACCAAGCTTTGGAGAAAGCATCGGGCAATGAGGTCTCTCCTGCACATTTTGGTGATATGCAAACATGAATTAGGCTTCATGTTATCTAGTAAACTTTGAGATATGCTTCCTTATAATGCAGAAGTTATACTCCTAGAAAGTTTAGATACATAAACTAGAGAAATAAATGTACAAGTGCAAGGATAAATATCCTAAATTTAAGTCTAAGCATCTTGATAACAGTATTGCTTATTTTAGTCTAAAAATGGAACAAACCACAATAGGTTGTGACACACTCATACGATAGAAAAAAGCATACAATACAAATAAACTGCAACTATAAGTAGCAAAAAGGATGAATAATATAAACATATTGAACATAGCAAGATGAAAGAATGTGAGTCCATACATAATGCAAAATATAGGCAATACTCAATCACTTTATTTCAGGATGTAAACACAGGTGATAAAATTATTTTAAAATGTAAAGAGATCAGTATCATAAAATTCAGCCTAATGGCTACACTACTGAAGGGAAGTCGAACATGTAATCAGGAAGAAGCTTATGGGGCCTTTAGTATGCTTGGTAATTTCTCTTTCTTGACCAGAGTTGTGGTTGTTTCCTCTGAAGAAAAGAACTAAACTATCCATGTGTTTTATGCAATATCCTATATATTTGTTGTTCTCCACTACAAAGCAACAACAACAACAATAATAATATCAAGATAGATTCAACTCCTCTAGCATAAATTATCTGAGATTTTATTGCTGATAAAATAACTCCTGTGTTTTGTCTACGTTTTTCTGCATTCTAGATCCTAGCAATAGAAAGAAACACTAACTGAAGAATTTTTTACCCTCAGTGTAGTAACCTTTATAGAGTTAGAGATTTATAGTTATGAGTTCTCTATGCATCTTCAATTACCTCAGACTTTTCTCTTCCAAAAATATATAAAAATGGTAAATCCAAACTACAGAAAAGTCATTTCTCCAGGGGCTTTTATAATTCTCCTTGAGAAAGTTATTGTCCCATTATTTCATGACACATCCTTTGCTGGCACTCAGTTAGTTTCTTCTTACATGTGATCCATAGTATATAACAAGAGCTCATTTCCTACAAACCATTTTCTACTTATTACACAACACACATAGAAGTTGATATACTGTAATGTCACCGTTTATATTAGACATCCCTTCTTCCTGTATGAAACTCATTCAAACTCTTATTCTCATTTTGTGTATATTACAAGTTAAAAACCCAATTGCTATGCATTCTATAAATATATATTCAATACTTTTAAATAAATGATTACTATAATGAATGAAAGATAATGCTGTTTCCTTAGACAACTAGCAGATTTTTTCCTTTAGATTATCTAAGGCATATATAGAATTTATAGCTTAATACTTCACATAAATACTTAAGGTCATTTAAATGCTTGATTCCTTCCTTTTTTTCTCTCTTTCTTCTTTCTCTTTCAAATTACAATATGGACTGTGTACTCTGTGTTCAATGGAGAACAATGAAGCAAAACTATAGTTAGCACAGAAAAAAAGCATATCTATCAGCATGTCTGGTCTTACTTTGCGAACACCTCGGCCAAGCTCTTCTCCATAGTTGGTTCCAAGAATTTCAAAATGAACATTGGGATTGCCTCCATTTTCTCCAAATTCCAGCTCACCAGTCAACCCACTAACTCCACCCTAAAGGAGAGAAAATATATTGATGTAAAATTTCAGTAGAAGCAAAATAATACAGTATATAAAGGAAGTTCTAGAGACCTTACTTCCATCTATAAAATAAACATTAATTCAAGCTTGTAATTTTTAATAGACTATTTTTAATAGCTAAACAGCATAGCCAACAGTGAATTTGAAAGGAAACTTGGAGAGCAGTTAAACCTTTCTCATCTTTTTTAGAAAATTTTGATCCAGAGAGCAAAATGACTGTTCAAAATGATACCATGTCAGAATTCAGACTAATTTACAGGCTAGAATTTTTACCACCATACCTTATGACTAATATGGCTTCATCAGTCAGAAAGTAAGAAGCTTCTGCAGAACACAGAAAAAAAAAACTAATGTGGAAACAAGTTTTTAATAACAATCTTAGCTCTAGCACAATTCCATTCTAAGTTGACCTAAAATTATACCTGGGAATCTTAACATCAATGATTTCTAAGTTATTGGAGGTTTATTTTTCCTTCTTCTTTAAATATCTTTCACAAGTTAAAATTATAAAAAGGAAGCCAAATTAGGCTAGAAATCTGTTTTTGCTTTTAAATGGTTGTGTTGGCTGTTGAGATTCATTGAGAATTTCCAAGCTTCATCTTTCCTTCAACATGACAGATGTTCATTTCTCCAACAGATGGCAATGTAGGTCATTCTTTTCTCTCCCTAATTTACCATTCTTTTCTCAGTCTAGTTTATCAACCTTCATATTATTTAGGATTTTACAAATGTGAATTACATTCTGAGTCATTTCAACTAAATTTATATCTAGCATGGAATTCTGGCCTGATATTGACATTTATTTGGACAACAAATTATCTCAGTTTGTAAATTGCTTAAATCATCACCTCTACCATGTTGGTACTTAAATATATCCCACTTGCCATAACCTCTAAGTCAACTTCTAGTCTTTTTTTGGTAGGTACTATGCTGTATGTTGTATCTTCAATTTCATCTGTATTGTGTGCTAAATTCACAATTGTAGTTCAATAAGCTCTTGCTGAGTGTTTTTCTACATCAATCATTAATCTCAATATTTAACCTATTTTATTTTTGCAATAGCAATAATCAACAAAACAAATCCTTTATGACTTTCTAATAGTCAACTTCTCTTTTATTATCCAATTTTGTTAATAAACAACATGTTGGATTTGATATGTCTGTGCTTTTTTCACGTGTGATCTAGCAATTAAGAACAGGGGTTCTTCCTGGACTCAGTCAATCTACAAGCTGTGTAAAACGAGTTGTTATTTACTTGGCTATGCCTCAATTTCTGCATCTGTAAAATGGGTAAAATAGTAGTACCCACCCTAGAAGATTATGAATTTCGTTATAAGATACATATAAAGTACTGATAAGAGTGATTGACACATGGTGAGAGCTTAATTACTATTAATATCAGCACCTTCACCATGGTTTCTTTCTTGAATTTTGGAGGCTTTCTTGTTATCCTAAAATTGTAGTCATGCTCCTGTTCTATTTTATTTAAAGTTAATTGTGGTCAAGATTTCATTATATTCTAGAACATTTAAACGGCTTTGGAAAATACTTTTGCAAATCGCAACTTAATAGCATTTCACTGATTAGTAATGGGGGAGAAAGGAGTTAAAGAAGCTGGCCTAGGATCATTCACTCCTTTTACTAGTATGTGTGTTTTAGGGTGGGGGAGGTGAGAGAAAAATGGGTCTTATGTCTTTGTCTGAAACTCCATGTTGCAGGATGTCTTTGGTTAAGGAATTATTGTAGGAAATGAACCCAGGCTCTATGAATTAATGATATATGGCTACCTGGAGAATGTTCTGAAGCTTTCCTCTCTCTGGGGAATAATGGGGATGTTTGTTTCATAGTGTAAATGCTCCATTGTGTGAGGTAAATTTAGAGAACCTTCCTAGCAGACAGAACATGCTTTCCAATGTGGGAAGAAAGGGCTTGGAGTGCCATGCAGAATGTCCTAGACTAGTCTCCTCTTTCTATGCCTCTCTATTACTAGTATCCTTGATATGGGTAAGAGATCCAATTCTTGTAACCAATTTGGTCTTATTAGCTCAAGTACTAATACCACAAAGCACCCTACTATCACTTAAAATTTTTAATATTGAGGTAAGAATGGCAGATCTTAGTATTACTAATATCTCCAAATAGCAAATATTATACAAGCTTGATGGAAAATATAGTTTATACTACTATACATTAGTTCAGACTCCTGGTATTCAGAAATATTTTTGCAAGAGTTTTTCTTGCCCTCATCAAATATCTACCTCTATAACATCTAATTTTATCGGAATCTTACATTTCTGTCTTAGTACTTTATTTCTAAGAGGAAAAGGAAAGATATTATAGATCAGTATGATTATTACATTGTAAAAATGGTTTTTAACATTAAAATTTTAATTTAACATTTTACATTTTTAAACATTTGAGCAACAGACTGCTTGGTAGTATAATATTATTCCCAATCAATACTCATGACCAATCCAGACCAATGTCAACTATTAGGCTTCTGTCTGGCGCTGAGTGCCTTAGCCCACTTACATTGCCCAAGGTTCAAAAAAAACAACAAATCAGAGGACCTGCATTTAGTTTACAGTGGCCTCAACTTACACTGTTCACCTTTTTGACTTGCAATTTGTCTTATTTATGCTATGTTCTTAATGAGCTGTTAGCATGCACCGTCAGTGAAACCTTCACTTGTGGAGATGTAAGATATACTCAGAGGTCAGTATTTCAAGCAAATAAACACTTTAGCTGAAGCCCTTTATCTGACCCAGTCTTAGTCCCTCTAGTTTTTGACCACCTTGAATGTTCTAGTGCTTTTGAACATTTTTCATCTATCCTCAGATCAACCTTGAAAACAATGTTTTGGTAACAATGTGTCCTGGCCAGGTAATAATGAACCATCATTATCTTTTTGTGTGCACAGATTTTTTTTTTTAATCTCTTGGTGATGCAGCAGATTTTAAACTAAATGAACTAATGGGGCATTGCTGGTATGAATAACACATACAATTTCTAAATGTCCTTTAAATTGAAAATAAAAATTGCTGCCAGAGTAAAGCTTTCTAATACAGCAAGTAAAAATTGGTTGGAATTTCATGCTACCCACTCTTCATAGAAATACCAGTGGGCATCAAATAGGGAGGAGAAGAGAAGAACAATAAATGAGGAGCATCACAGGTTGGGAATAATTTACAACTGGATAATACATTTCTGAAAAAGCAATAGTTTACTTTTATCCTATCTATGGATAGGATAAGTTGGAAAAAAAAACAAGAAAAAGAAATATTTGCTAAGAATTTATTTCGCTCTGTTTATAAGGCTGACAAATCTTTCCATTTGAAAAGTAACTTACAGATACTCTTGTAGCATCATATAGAACATCAAATATTTGTGATACTTGCCTAATTTTCTTATACATATTCTTAGGTTTTGTGCAACCTACAGACAAGCTTGGTAACTAAGGACACCTTTGTTAAATAAACAAGAGACTAATAAGGCAGTGAACACACTGGTTGACGCCAGACCCAGTGGGTAACCCTGGTGCCCTCATGTTACAGCAGCATTAGTGTCAAAGGGAAAAAAAATCCCTTACAGAAGGAAATTATTATATTTTCTTCCCAGAAAAGAAATATAATGGGTAGATAAATGCCAGGATACATGATGTTAAAAAAAAAAAAACAAAAAAACTTAATTTGTATGAAATTTTTAGGAAAATTTAAGTTGCCATATATGTGTATATAAGTAATTACATACATATATAAACATATACATATATATTCAAATAATCATAATGAGACTAATTCTTGCATCCTAACAGCCAACTGAGAAGTAACTAGGTCATGCTATCTACATCTTAGAGAAGAAACTGAGGCCCAGAGGACTAGTTACCTGAGGCTACCAAACCCCAAACTGAAGCTGCCATCTCCGGCTCCACACTTTTTCATCAAGACTATGGACATTATGTGGCCAACATGACATATGTATATCACAATGGATCATTAAAAAATTGTATGTTGAAGTGATTTAAATTTAAATTTACACCGTTTTGTACCCTTTATGATTCCAATGCCCTAACGTTGGAGTTCAGACTGACGAATCCACAAGAGCATAGACAGTATTTTGTAAAGCTCCCTGGCACAAAGGTTATTTGCATGCATTTTTATTAAAAGGGTATCTTACATTCCAAGACAATACTGTTTCTGGTAAAGCAAATTATATTTCCCTGAATTACCTCTGTCTCCTTAAGGTTTGTAAATTCTAAATGCTAAATAATAGCTCTACACAGGAGGCAAAGTAATATGGTTCAATTCCTTTAAGTGCATTAATTTAAAAAACATATCAGAATTACTTTTGCTCAAGTCAGGAACCTAGGAATTGCCGTTTTCTTCATCCTCTTTCTCACATACTCATATTTGATCACAAAATCTTATTTCGGTCATCTAAATATCTCTCAAAGATATCGACTTCTATCCATCCTCACTACCCACAAGCCTTTCCAGGCCTCCTCTGGGAAGGAGTCAGCCTCTTAATCAATGATCTCTCGTCAGTCTATGCTGGTCCAGTGGCAGCTGCAGAAGGGATTCTGCACTGGTCAGTCACAGGCTAATGCGATCTTGTCATGCCTCTGTTTTAAATGCTTCATTGACTTGACTTCACCTCTTGAAAAAATGTTTGGAAACTTTAGCATGGCTTACAAAACCGTCCAGGATGTTTCCCCTGCTTACCTTTCCTAGCTAGTGAGAGAGTACATCCCATCGTTCTTTCTCTTCTAGCCATCCTGGGCTCATTTTCCATATTCAGATGGGCTTACTCTCTCTTTCCTCTAAGCCTTCTAGAACTCTGTTCTTCTCCCATGAAACATTCTTTTCCTCCCCATTCATGGCATACTCTTTCCTTTGCTTTCCTGCCTAATGCCTACCCATTCGGAATGTTTCTACCTCGCTGTCATTCTTCCACCTAACTAGGGCCTTCAGGCATGTGTTTCCAGAACAGTTGGTGTTTCCCCTTTTGTACAACTAATCACACTTGTAATTATTTTTATCTTCCCATTTTCCTTCCATACTCTGTGATTTCACAGCACAGCATATGGTTGTAGTCAATAAATATTTGCTGAATGAATAAATTATCATATAAGGATTAGAGTAATTTTAATATTTCTTTCATCTCTTTTAGAAATAAACATGGAAAAATGTTTTGGTACTAAATATTTGAGATACTGCCACAAATTTATTTATATTTTCTACTTTCCCGCATTCTATATTGAAAATAATTACCATAAAGAATTTAACAGAAAATGATCAGTTAAGTCAAAGTTTTGATTTAAGGATCTATTAAATCTTACTTGACTTACTCCTGTAGGATACATAGAAAAGGGACAGTGATTTTATATGTAATCTCATTTTTTAATGTATATTTTTTAGTTTTTTATTTTAAAAAGCTGTGAGAGTATTCTAAAACTCAGCTCTGATTTTATCATACCCATGCTAAAAAAATTCTTTAGTGTATTCTCTTTATCCACAAAAAAAAAAAAACAAATTCCTTTTCCTCAAATCTCTTTCCAGGCTAATATGCCCTGCTTCTCTCTATGTGTTCTGTGCACGCTAGTATATTAATCAACCTTTGTTACTGCATACATGGTTCATCCCAATGGATATGTCACCCACATTGCTCCCATCACCTGAAATATCCTCCTCCCCATAGCTTTAAATATTCTAAACCTGCTTGCTTTTGACTTTCCATTAAGATGTTATCAGTTCTACTGAAATCTTCTAATATATTTTCACTGTCTTAGGTCAGGTTCTCCAGGAGACAGTCCTGAATGGAGATTTGCTTGCGTGCAGGAGGTTTACTGGAACTGCTCCTGAGAAAAACACCTATAAGAGAGGAAGCAAAGAAGGACTGGACAGAGGGAGAGGTCAAACTGCACTGCAAATGCAACAGCAGCTCAGGTAATCTCAGGGGCCACTGTCATGGATCTCATACTGCAGCCCAGATGGCACTTCATAGTAGTCCCAAATTGAGGAAAGGGACTCTGATGTTTGTAGCTCGGCAGTGACCAGTCACTGGGTGCATGCTGTCCTCAAGAAGGGGAGTAAATTTAGGTGGGCAGCACCCTTCTACCTAGGGCAGTTCCTGGAGCGAGACTCGGCTGTGCATAGAGAACGAATGCCTCCGTGTTGAAGCAGTGCTCTGGGTGCCACAGCACACTGCATTCTTCTCTAAGATGCCAGAGAATCCTATTTTACCACACTTAGGGCTTTTTGTTATCTGTCACCATAAAGTACAGCTTTTTGTATATTTCATCGATATCCACCACTAGACTCTGAATTTCTTTTAAGGGGAAGGAGGGGGTAAGTCCATGTAATAGTTTTCCTTAATACGTTACACAGTATAGACATTTGATCTATACATGTTAAAGAGTGATGAAAAAAATGAATGGAAACTTTCAATATTGAGAATATTAACAGTAAGAAAAAATGGAAAGATTATTGCCATTGAACCATAAAACAATTCTGTAAATGAAAATATCGCACCCATCTTGTATGGGAGTGATATTCTATTATCTGTAAGAGAGGAGGTAGATCTACACTGATTAAACCGATTTTAAATGTTCCAGGGGAGTGGTTTTCAAATTGTGGTTCTGAGAACCAATTGTGGTGGAGTTCATCTGTTGAAAACCTCTCCTTACTCTATTGCAGACCAGCACAGCTTTTATTTGTTTTACTAATTTAGCTGAAAAAGGATAGAAAGCTTGCTCTAGGGCAGGGATTCTTAACAAGGGGTCAGTGAGCTTGAACTGAAATAAAAAAAAAACACTATTCTTGTGGGGACGTGTTGGTGTGGGTGTGATATAGTTATTAAATAATACACAGTATAGTGTGGACTTAGTAAGGGGTCTGTGGTTTTCACCTGACTGGCAAAGGGGTCTGTGGAACAAAAAAGGTTAAGAACCCCTGCTCTAGAGAATGTAACTTCAACAAACTGAAATCATACACACTATGAAGACACCTTTCAAAAATATACATTACAATTAAATCTATCTTCTTGTGATAAACTAAAAAAATTACAAAAAATGTCTTTTTAAAACTTAGATATGATTTATATTATATTATCACATGGTGTTTATAGCCATGATTTCTCAGTGTATATGGTTTCTTTAGCCAAGTGATTTTGACAGTAGTGAATACAAACTACTGCCACAAACAATTAAAAGAGAATGGTATGGCATACAGAACACAGAATTGGAAGCCAAAAAACTTGGCATTTAAAACGAATTAGCTGTGTAACCTTCAGTAAGTCATTTAGTTTTTCTGAAGCTAAATTTTCCCTTCCATAAAATTGGGAATAATATTTTAGATTAATTTTAAAGTAAATTTCTGTTGTAATATTATATGAGACACTAATAAATAAAAATTTTATGTACATACAAAAATAAAACAAAAATAGAAGGATACTTTCTGCACAGGATTTTTAAAAATCTTGCTTCAAATAGTACCTTTGATATATGTAATAGCAAAGCACTAGTGGCATTTTTATTAAAACAAGATGCCATCCATCACCAAAATGATATAAAATTGGAAGTAGAAGATAATGTATTTAGTCAAGAAAATTTTTAAGTGTTAAAAAGGGTATAAAATTTGAAGCAATAATAATTTTATTTGAAGATGATAGTGTCCACTGCAAAAACAAATGAGAATAAACTGGGAAAAAAAAAGGAAGTAAAACCAGTAGTAAGTTTCAAAAGATAATCAGGTTAGTCATAAACTATATCAAACATCAATAACTTTCTTATATACCTGCAATAAGCAGTTGAAAAATATAATGGAAACTTATCCCATTCATGATAGCATGAAGACACACACACACACAAAATAATTCTACAAGATTTTAGAAATAAAATACAATGTAAATATGCATGAAGAACATTATAAATCTTTACTGCAGGGTATAAAAGAGTGACTATATCAAAAGATATCATGTGCATGGATGACAAGTCTCATAGTTTAAAAATGATAATTTTCTCTAAAATAACCTATAAAATATGTATAGATAACAATGGCATAGGGTGCTGAAAAAAATAACTGGATAAAAACATTTAGGAATTACTCTAATTTTTGAAAAGAGAAGAATAAAGAGGAGGCTCTTATCCTATCATTCATAAAATAAATTATAAAGCAGCAACAGAAAGGGCCCTGGGAAGCAGCCAACTGCCCCTTTACTGGAATTTATAATAGTTACATCAGTTGCGTTTTTTAAAAACTGTTTTTTCTTATGTCCCTAATGAAGATCTAAATTAAAGACAGAAACCCATTCTTTTATTCTTTGTGTTCCTAGCAGCAGCACACAGACTTTTAAAAGTGTATATGGCATGCCTTTAATATAGGCATGTTGTGGTTACTTGAATATAATTAAGACTTTTATCAACAGAATCCATTTTTGATGTTTCACCTCTGACCTCTTTAAAAGCTTCACCCTGACTTTCCCCTTTGGCCACATCTGGACAGGCTGATAAGAAAATCCCGGGGGCC